>AYEL01056058.1:0-43355 GCA_000484575.1 Olivierus martensii
AAAAGATATTATTCTTTTATATAATAAATATTTTATGTAGAAAGGAAGCAAAAACCACGTTTTGGATTATTGAACTGTCTAAAAGACCGAAAACAGTCTGAAAATGGTTTTCATACTTCTGTTTTTTTTATGTTATGTTTTCTTCCTTCGACATGTTTTGTATCTATTTTATATCACGTCAACCATTCAGAGAATTTTTTTCTTTTTCGTTTTTTTAATGGAAAAAAAAATTGAATAAAATAAAATTATTTACTGTTACAGAAAATTAAAATATTTTTTTTTAGTCGTGTGTAATATTATTAAAATGTAAAAATTTAATTGAATTTTTAATTTTTTTAATGCTGAAGTTCCGATTTTTCGCCGGGATTATTTTCGAAGCAGATTTTAAAATGACGTCACGACTGGTCTTAATTAGAATAACAAGAGGGCGCAATTTCTGTTATTCGTCTTTCAATTGTCACCCGGCTGTCGGTCACCAACTTGTGAAGAATTAAGTTGCCAATGTATGTTATATATAAATGGTAACTGATCGACAGGAAGATTTTTTTTATATCTTTGTGTGTGGTACGTAGCTTGAAGAACGTAATCAGCAGTTTGGCTCCTTGCCAGAGCTTGACCTAGATGGTTCTCTATTGACGTCATGTGAATGGCTCCGACGCCCCAATAAGACGTTAATCCAACACGAATGAGGATAGAGAATGATACGTAAATGTCGACTTAATAACATCTTTTGTTTATGTTTCTAAAAGTAAACATTAGCACTGGTTATTGATATCCGAGAACTGCGCCTTTCATTCTTTTTATCAGTTTATTTATCTGCAATCAATTTATTAATATTGCAGTTCACGGGATAGATATTTTATAATTGTTTTCTTCTGTTTCAGGTGGCTCCTTGGGAAACTCTCGTCTTACGCTGAGTTCCCGTGATACCCCCTTGTCTCAAAAATCCGCATCATTGGATTTTGTAGATGAAAGCATACAGGTGGACTTGTCTGCAGACACCATTACATACGATTCGGATGATGAAATGGTGAAGAGAAGAGTGAATATCCTTCGCAATAAAAAAGGACATCCCATCTATTCAAGAGAGGATATTAGAGAACAGTACTGTATAAACAAGAAAGAAGAGGAAGTACTCGAGAATGCTAGAACGAATCGTTTCTTCGGTTGCTTGGCAAATCAGCAAGAAAGCCCATGCACTAAAAATTCAATCTTGTTCTCTTGTATGAAGAAGAAAGCGAGTAGCGACGAGAACCTGTACATGCCAGAAACACCAGCAGCATGGACTAGCACTTCCAAAACGGAACCGGATGAAGATGACTTTGCCAATTCGGGATTTCGTCGTAGGCCAAGGACGTTTTGCGTCACTGATCCGAAACTGTGGACAGACAGCGATGATCAGAGTCGAACCAAAAGTAAATTAGCAAGTTCTGCTAGTTTAGGAAGTCAGCATAGTACTGACAGCGAAGGTTACAGTCGTTGCTTACAAAGACCGTCCCAATTAAGTATAGGAAGACAAGAAATAGCACCAAGCCAAAGTGTAGATGCTCTCAATGACACCTACAGCAGAAGAGAATTGTATAGAAGATCATCCAAAACTCCAGATTTCAGTTTGGACGATCGAAGACCAAAACACGTGAGTTTCGATTCGAGTTCGATGATCAGAAGCAATACGGTAGCGGGTGGATTAGAAGAAGTGGATGTGGGTCCTGCAGCTACATCCACGCCGCTAAATAGTCAGAAAAAGAATTTTTCGCCAACACATCGCCATCATTCGCAGGAACGACTCTTGGATTTATCAGGAAGTAAATCTTTTGAAATGATCCTGTCACGACCTTTAGTAATTAAACCACGTCGTGCAATGTTAAAAACTCAAGCTACGCAAACAGAACTGACATTTAAGGCGCGATTTTTGTTGCCTGCTTACTTGACTCTATCACCTCGTGCCACTGCTCAATACAGACGAAAACTTCAATCGCAACACAACAGAAGTATCTCTAGACTCACGAAAAGTAGATCGGCTCACGGCGTTTTGGGAAGCGATAGCGACGAAGATATCATGGAGATAGATATGATCAGTAAACATCCGAAGTTAGTTAGATCTTCGACTAGACACAGCTTGACAAAACATAGAAGTTTTGATTCACAGCAGGAGATAATGGTATCTTTTAAACCCGTATCTCCGCCTAAATCTAGAGAGGTATTGATTGGAGAAAGACCTAAAATATCAGCTAAATTTGATAAAAGTAAAGATGATCCTGGTAAAGTCGCTTCTCCTGTTCCAATAATGACTAGTTCGGATTCAGCTCCCAGTATTCCAGTAGATACACAACCTATAGGCATGGCAGTTTCGGAAAGTGAAGACTTAACAGAAAAAACGTATTCGGGAACAGAAGAAGAAAAAGCGAAGGAAGATGATAAATTTCGGAGAGATTCTTCAAGTTCCATGGTGTCTTCTGAGACAATGTTTATTCCTCAGAGAAAATCTAGATATTACATGACTGCACTTTTAGATAATGTTCAGGACAGTTCGTTTTTAAAATCAAATGATGTAAGTAGAACAAAAACTAAAACATTTCCTCTGCAAGCTCCTGATGTGGACACGGAATCTCCGACGGTAACAACAGATGGAATACAAATTTCTCAGGCTAGTACGCCATCTGCACAAGAAGTTCCAGTAATAAGTAAACAAGAATTCATGACATCTCCTGATAGCGAGTCTTCCAGCAGTATTTTCACAGAACGAGAAACATCTCGTAGTGAATTATCAACAAGCAGCTCCAGTCACATGTTAAAAAGTGAACCATCCAATAAAAGTGATGCTGAAGTTGAAGAAGTCAGTGAAAGTTCGGAGTACGTAACAGCAACAGATTTGTCTTATCAAACTCGTCGCGAAAAGACTCAGACCGTTATTAGTAAAAATAGCACTGAAGAAGGACACACTTCATTTGAAAGTGCATCTTCAGCTAGCATCTTCAGTTCTCCTTCTTCTCGTAGCAGTCAGATAAAATCTCCAATTCCTCTTCCACGAGACGACGAATCGTCAGACGAATCGACAAAGAAAGAGGCTATAAGTTCTGATTCGGAATCTGGACAGATGTCTCCAATCCAAGAAGGTCCAGATGAAAGAGCTCTAGATATCACTCCCGTACCGGAACCTTCATCTGAGCAATCGAGTCATCAAGACGAGCAAACGGTTATTGAGAACAAAAGTGATGCCACATCGGAAGAAATTCTAGAATCAATATCTTCTTCGCCCTTAAATCGCGAAGAATCCGAATCTAGTGATAGTTCTAGTGTTTTTTCAGGTGTGCAAAACGATCTTCCACCCGTAAGGACGTTCAGACCCGATGATCTTTCTGAAATATCCGAAGAGAGCAATCAGGGATGGAAACGAAGAAGACAGTTTCATTTAATGACCAAAGACGAAATTAGACCAAATGGTGTAAGATCGTCGTCGTCAGATTATTTACCTTCTGAAACAACCACGCCCAGTTATGATAGTACCACTTCCGGTAGTTTCGTATTAGAAAGTATTGGTGGTGAAAGTCTAAGTGACGATGTCATTCCCGAACAACTTTCTCTTGCGATTGCAACACCGTTATCACTAGAGCAAGAAGAAATTAAAAGTGATGAGTTAGAAACCGAAAAATTAATCTTAGAAGTCGTTAAAACTATATCTGAACAAGAAGAAAGAGATGATACATTAGAGCAAAAAGAAATATCAGAACCTGTTGTTAAAGAGTACAGTATTCCTTCTGTTTTTGTCAGTGATGTCACTTCTAGTAGTAGTTCTATTGTCAGTCCAGAAACGCAGCCAACCGATGTATCTATCGAAATAAGTTCTAAAGAAGAACTAAGTGCCATAGCAACTAAGGAAGAACCACAGTTAAAACCTGGAATCAGTGAAGGGGCCATACCAAAACAGAGAGATCTTGATCAAGAAACGAAACGTAGAAGAGAAAGAATTCGTATCAAAGTAGATACAGTAGAATCACCAGCTTTTCTTGGATCCTACCTCAGCCCTGATGATAGGGAATTGCCAACAAGACGCCCAAGATCATTAAGCCGGAGCCCAGACAAAGAGGAGGAAGATCAAGATCAAAAACTCTTATGTAGTCAATGTGGAGAAAAATTAAGAGATACGTCTCATTCGCCTTTTGGTTGGGATCGTTCCTATCAAAGACAGTTTTGGGAGCCTACTGCGGACATTTTGAGACATTGCAGAGATAGACAAAGTAGTAGTAGTTTTGGAGATTCTTACGGATTTCCTAGATTTTCTCCGTATTCACCGAGATGGGGAGACATACCTGTTGTACCTGGCACGGAAGATCCCATGTACGAAGAAGAAGATGCAGGTAAGTGTTATCAGTTAAATTCTTTATTCATTTACGATGATAAATTATTTACTCTCTACTGTTTTGATATCGATCACGATACAGCACATAAAAATATTTTAATTAAACAAAATATTCGTTTAAAAATAAATGATCCGCGAAAACAGTCATTATAAAAATTTCCAATACCAGATACTAATGATTTTTAAAAGTTTTATCGCGTAAACTTTCCTTAAAAAGTCATTTTAACGACGATAATTATTATTAAATCTTAATTTGTAATCATAAAATTTTAAATTCAGTACGTATCTTTACAAAATTAAATTTCTAGAATTATTGGAGGTAATATTAAAATATATGACTCATTACCATAAAATTTAACAGTGACGATTATGCAAAACCGCATTATGATTGTGATTTATTTGTTTATTTCCCATTATATTTATTGTTTAAAATTGTAATGGAAGTAAACAATGAGAAGATTACGTTTAAAATCATAAATATTAAAATGCTAAATAAACTATAAAAGCGGCTTAAATATAATTAAACATCTACGTTAATTAAACAGTCAACGGACTGCATTAGTCGTTTTCAATTGTAACAGATAAATATCAATAATAAAATTGGCACGAAATCAGCAATGTCAACACCGTTTGCAAAGTTCAAATTAAATTCTGTTATTGATAGTCGTAACAAAATGAAAGTGATGAAAATCTTAGTTTATTCGATAAAATAATGGAAATTATATATAGCACAATTTTTATTCATTCAGATGTTTTACTTACAAAATTTTGCATGCAGAAGTTTTTCTTGCAAAATCTTGTTAATCGAAATTTTACTTACAGTTAGTAAACTTTTAACAAAAGTTATCCGTAGGAAGTTTTACCTTACTGGAATGTTTGTTTGTCAATATTTGTACTTTACCTAACTTTGCTTGCCAATTTTTACTCACTGAAACCTTTGCTTATCAATATTTTTATTTACTGATATTTTTTCATACTAGAACTTTTGCTTACCAATATTTTTATATGCCTAAACATTTATTTACCAACGTTTTTACGAAACTTTTGCTTATTAATTAATATTTTTACAGGACGAAATCTTTGTTTATCAATATTTTTATTTACCGATATTTTTACATAATAGAATCTTTGCTTACCAATATTTTTACTTGTCGAAACCTTTACTTACCAATATTTTTACTTATCTAAACATTTACTTACCAAAACCTTATCGATATTTTTACTTACCGAAACCTTTGCTTATTAATATTATTACTTATTAGAATCTTTGCTTACCAATATTTTTATTTACCGAACCTTTACTTCCCAATATTTGTACTTACTGAACCTTTACTTCTCAATATTTTTACTTACCAAACCTTTACTTCTCAATATTTTTACTTACCGAACCTTACTTCTCAATATTTTTACTTACCAAACCTTTGTTTACCAATATTTTTATTTACCTAAACATTTGCTTACCAATGTTTTTTACTTACTGAAACCGTTGCTTATTAATATTATTACTTATCAGAACCTTTGTTTGTCGATATTTTTATTTAACGAAACTAATGAAGTTGATTGTATATAGTTTAATGAAGCAACGATCTTACAGGCCAAAATGGTGAAGTATAGATGATTGACCATGTCATTCAAACTTTTTCAGATAAAGGGCGTTACTCTGAGATTTGAATCTAGAATCCACCTTAACTAATTAAATTTCAGAGAATATCTTTACACGGGATGTAAGATCGAACTTATCAGTACAAGAGTAGGATAAATATGTTATCTTTCTCAGATGGGTTAATTAAATTGTTACGTGAAATATTTCCTGATAAATTATTAGATATAACACTAATGCACATATTTAGACAGCACTAGATAATCATTAAATTTAGTAGGTTGTTATTGTAGTTAGTAGTCTGCTAATGACCGAAAAAATACTACTGTAATAATAAAAAAATAATCGCTTAGCTGTTACAAGAATTTTGAATTTTAATGCTTAGAACAACTGTATCTATAATTTATTTTTATAAGGAAGTAAAAAATTACAGTTCAGTTTTTAATCATATCATCACTGACCGATAAAATAACTTTTATAAAAGTTATCAATTTTTTTTTATTATTTTATCGTAACAGCGAGATCTTTCCCAGTGTGATAAATTAGCGTTTTTTTTCCTCCCAGAAAAATTTTAATTAAAATTCTTGTCAATAAAATATGTATATTAGTATGATATAAATTAATAATAAATTCAGTTTAATAATTATAATATATATTAAATTTTTTATTTAAAAGATACGGTAAATTTTGCTTCCAGTAATCCTCGCTAGAGAGATGCGATTTGCGCGCGACTACAGTCGCCGCGAATAGTTGACTTAAAAGCGAAACGGACGTGACGTCATTGCTTTGGTATTGGATGCGTTTTTAAATTCAACACTTTCCGTCAGTGATGTAAACCATGTTCGTTAAACTGTTTTTCTAATTCACCAGTGACGTCACTGGTGTATTCAATACTAAACACATCAACCATAGTATTTGTTCGGTTGATGCTGGTGGACACAGACTTTGACGTCATTTTTTAAGATGGCTGCTTCCATGAGAAGAATAAATCTAAAGATTAGAAAATTACTTTATGCTCTGTCTGTTGATAGTTCCGCAGCAAATATTGTTTTTGCACTTAAAAAAATAATGGGATATTATTTCCTATGTCGGTATTAAAAATTGACTAACAGCAGAAGACAAAATAACATTCAAATAGTCAGCCATCTTGATGCACAAGAGTTGAATTTAAAAACAGACACTTTAACACCCACCGATGGGTTATTATGACGTCATTTTAGATGCACATCAGTGGTGGAGTGTGTTGAATTTAAAAATGCACCACGTTTAATAATTTCATAAATTACGGGCTGGTTTTTTAATCAAATTTCTAGGATTATAAATAACACGCGTTTCTATTTCCTATATTAATTTTACTACAGCAGGATTGTTATTATTCGTCATTACGCAGAGCGATTAGCGAGTCGAGTCGCGAGCGATCGTTTGTTTGCTGGAAATGATCTTTAAAAGAAATAATAATACAGAACGTTAGGCGACTTTAAGTCGCTTCACTTCAATAAGAGGACTGCCTCAATGTATGTTTACTCCTGTCTTTCAAAATCTAAACTTGGCTTCCTGACAAGTTTAAATAACTTAAATTTGGCACTTTTCCTCCTCTTACTAGAAATTATAACCGAGTAAATCGTGATAATTCAAATTCGAACCTATTTACGAATATTTTTTAATCAAATTAATGTCACATGTTAATGCGATCGATGACAACGATTTTAATAATTAGATTAGTGTTAGCCAACTGATTAAACAAACTGGATTTCTATAAGAAAACCTACTGGAAAAATCGAATTGGTTCTTCAGATTTTTCTCAAAACGATGTCGAGTTAGTTCCTTTCCGAAAAGAGAAAATAGTTTAAAAAATCAATAGGATTTACGATTGCCAAACGCCTTATATAGAATATGTTCATCATTGCGTTTTCTCTAGTGACTCATGTTGAAAGGTTGTTATTACGAAGAAGGAACGTGAACTGATTCATCACATTGTCCATTATTAGAAAAATATAGGCTTATTCCAGTTCACACAAGGGAATTACGCTACCTTCCACACCCTTACTTTTCTAAAGATGACGGAATATCATTGAAACACACTTAAACTAGATTCTTTAAAATATAACAAATTGTTCTACTTCGTGCAGATTTATGTAGTTAGATTTTGTTCATCATCAGTTATTCAATTTTCGTTCTACTTATAAATTAATGGTAAAGGTCATAATAATGAATGTGTTAAAATCGTAAACTTAGATAGAAAGAGTCGTTTGGCCTGGGTCAGTATAGAGTCTCAGAATTTAATGTTTTAAAATAAAAATGATTGAAAAATCTGTTTTATTTATTTCTTTTGTAATTTTATGGCTTTCAAAATGGAGTGGCACATTTGTGACTAGTCCTGGCCCCATCTCATCCCTTTCGACTCTGATTATACAGTAAACTCCCGTATAACGCGCTCTCCTATAACGGGACCAAAAAATTTAGACTAGTATTCATACAACGCTATAAACAGTCCCGTATAAAGCGTAGTTTTTTAACGTTACTTATATATCCGTTGATTGTAATAAAAACCAAACGATGTTTATTTCGTTTCCATGACAACTTTAACAATTTCTTCGTCGGGTTTTACGAATCCGTATTTTCGGAGTCCGTTTTATACGGGATCTACTTATGTATATATTTTTTAAAATTTATTTACCTGTATTCTGTTTGTTTTTTTTTTTCCTTTATTAAAAGAAATCGCACATCTCGTTAGCAATATGTAATCAGTGCTGGAACTCAGAGACAAGTTTAAATTTGCATAAAATCGTCTGCTAATGTGTCTCGTACTAGTCTCGTATAATGCGAACGTATCCCCCTCGTGGTACGGGAGTCCATTGTAATAATAAATTTAATAAAAATATTTTTCTCTCCTTTCATATATATAATATATTTTCAATTATTTCAATAATTAATTTTATTTAAAAACAATAATAATTTTTATTTATATTTTAGGAGTTCATCTAGATAGCTATCGGATATCTCTTTGGATTTATGTTAGCGAGAGCGACGAACTAGCAGTTTGGAAATTGCCATTAGTATCAGACTGTGAGTATCTGATAACGTACTCAAAATTCATTTTATGTAGATATATCCTATAAGTTTCAAGTTTTTATATATGTAAAGCTTTGTAAGTTGATAAAACTTTCCTAAATAATTAATTCTCTCGGAGTTATTTACAAAATATTATTTTGAAAAGTTGTTTTTTTTTTTAAAGTTTAATGTAAACGGAGCTGAATAAGATTGTATTCCTTTTAGTTATTATTATTGTTGTTGTTGTTATCATCACTGATAAAAATTTAATCTTAACTTTTATCTAGTCAGCGAAGTTGATGCTGATATTGATTTTTTTTACTAAATCGAAACTCTTTCCGGATCTTAATATAGCAATTTTATAAAGTCGTAAAGCCATGGTCTTGATAAAATTTACTAAATTTAATAATAAAAAAACTAACCGTTTTGGCTTAAAGGAACTTATGCCGATCGATAACTATAAGTAAGAAAATCGCAATTTTTTAGAGATATAGCATCAATTTATTATAAAAAAATAATAATAAAATAATTCCATTATAATAAAAGACTAAATCAAGGCCGGACTTATGATTGTGGCGGTCCTAGGCTGAGCTATTTTGGGGCCCTACTTTATAAATGATGAAAGAAAATCATGAGTAAAGAAATCATAATTATATAAATATACTTTTCACGAGATTCGTGATATCTGTGACATGGATGTAGGAAATTTTTCGGAGGATATACAAGGTGATTATAATTATTTTCCCTATTCATATTTCTCTGTGATTCTAATTAATAAGCGGAATGGCACAAAAAAATTTGTACATAAGTTATTCAAAGACTAGGAGAATAAACTCCGGAATGTTTAGAAAAAATTTTTTAATTCAAAAATCTACCAATAGGAGAAAATATAGCGCTGGCACTGCGCCAAGAAAATACATGGAAAAAGCACTAAAAAGTGTATAACTAAGACAAATTCTAAAATGAAATTTTAAATTTTTATTTTTGTCCTTTGCAAAAAACAGAAAGAAACCTAAACTGCAACACGAAATGGTTTCACAACTTCAGACTCATTCGTTGTTTATTCACGATGTTCGAAGTTATCGCTGATGTTGAAATTCTACGTGATTGCTGTTGTTTTGGGAGAGAAATTGCATTCGATATACAGTATACTCGACTACATAATGCAGTAGCACAATAGACCAATATTGGTCGCGGTGCTTGGGCTGAAACAGCCCCTCCCTATTCTACTAATACATATAATGCAGTATCTCTTGAGAAATATTCTGCAAATGCTTCATTATGTTGTTCTTTAAATCAGTCAAGTTAAGACACTTTCTCGATAAACATCAGCTTTGACATGGCTCCACAGCCAAAAATTTCACAGTGCAAGATGAGGTGATGGTGATGATGTCTATGCCATGGGAAAACAGAGAATAATTACTCTTACTTCAGTGAAATGATCTTATAAAGCTGATGTACTAGTCGTGTGATATGAAGCGTAGCCCCATCTTGTATGAAAAATTGTCTCATCCAGACATCATCTTTTTTCTGCATTTGCGGAATTACGAAGCCAGGTATCATATGAAGACACTTTTATGCTGTAGCAGAATAGATTACTTCACTTGCTGGCTGTAATTCCTCAAAAAAGTATGACCTAAGCATGAAATTTAATATGAAACCACACAACTCGGGTGATTTTCGGCAAGTGCAGGGGAATTTCCTGAATAACGTGGGGCTTCTAAAGCCAATATTCGTCAATTTTGAGAATTGATTGTCCTACCGAAATAAAAATGAGTTTTATCTCCCCAAAGAATAGCATCGTCCGCTTCCGTTCTGGACAAAAATATAACAACAAATGTTGTTATTTTTTCAGGATCATCTCTCTGCAGTTGCTGCTGCTAGCTATGATTTTTAAAGATGAAAGTGCATTACTTTTCGAAAAATCTTTCTCATAGTGAAATATAGAACATCCAATTACTTTGTTACTCCCATACATTGTTTGGTCCAGCTGCATCATCCATGGATGAGTCCACGATAGCAATAGCAAATTTTTCAATTACCTGAGATGAGACAGGCTTACTTCCCCTCCCTTCGCTTACCATTTTGACCGGGTTCAAACCCGAGTCCCATACTTTCAGTTTTTCAGGAGGGGTCCGGGTCCGGCCTGTTGAACCCTATCCTTCAATCTTTCGGTTAACTTCACAATGAGTATTGAATAGTCTGTAGTGGGCTCCAGAAATAGCCGCTGCCTGCAATAAAATATCTTTGTGAGATATGACGGTTTAACAAAACTAACCTTTCTTTCCATTTCCTACCTTAACAAAAAAGGATCTAGTCGCTTCAAAATTTTAAATTATTCGTCTAATTCCAGACAGTGATAAAGCAACTTTACAAATACTTTTAGGCGCCTAAATTGAGATAAAGTGATGCTTTATCCATTAATGTAGAATAAATTAACAATTAAAACACGATAAGACAGAATGAAACACGTTTTTACATTAAAGAATATGTTTGTAGTACTAGCATTTATAACTATATCTGTTGGGATAAAGCGATTTTATATAAATTTTCTCTATTCTCTTAGGTGTATTTTCATTTTAATTTTAAAATAAAAATTTCAAGATCAGTCTGTTTCTCAATTTTTGCAAAGTACAAAAAAGAATTTAATTTCATTTTAAATTTTTCTTATTTTCTATGTTTTTTTCATGTATTTCCTAGAATCCCTAAATATATAGAGTAGCGAATTTAGCGGCCATTTTATATTCACCTGCCGATCGATAATCACGGATAACTTTATGGAAAGTAAATCATAATACTATATTTCTTTTCTAATTTATAAATACAGCAGTTACTTACCTGGCAAACGAAGATCGTATTTGGAAAAGTTTTCCTTCTAATATTTTTTAATCACTTCTTTTTATCTCTAATTTTTTTGCTTAGCGGCAAAGGAAATAATCTATGACCCTTTTCTGTTCAATTAGAACAATTTACAGCTCTATAACAAGGCATGTTTTTAAAAAATACTCAGAAAGCCTATGAATGCAATGATAACTCCCTATCTAAGAAGATATAAAATGGCCGATTTGGCGGCATCTGGTGGCGCAAAGAAATGCGCTACTCTATATATCTAGGGACTCTAATATTTCCTGTTGCATAGCGCCATGTTTTTTCCATCGGTAGTTTTTGGAATTAAAATTTTTTCGTAGAACATCTCATCTCTTGAATGCTATATACCGTATATAAATTTTGATGCCATTTTGATTATTAGTTAGAGCTATAAAGAGCTCTGAATAGAAGATTTTATCTTTTTAATTATAATCACCTTATATTTATAGGTACTGTATACAGTATATGTATATATTTCAGTTACAGAAAATAAATGAGATTTTAATAGTTTTCCTGAAACAAAATCATTAATTAATATCTTCATACGTTAAAAATAGACAAATGTCAAAATATAGAAATGATACCAAATTTAAATATATACTTACCGCCATCTTATCACCTCAAATGCATCTTAATTATTTGTATACTATTAAACATTTTCTTAATTAAGTCATTAATTGTTATATACCGTATAATTTTTTTATATTTGACTACGTGCCCTGAGCTCCTGGGAAGTCCATGCTTTCATCCGGCCCTGGACTGAATACTTAATTAAAAAAATAGATTATGTTTTAATATAAATTTCCATATTAAACATTTATTACAGAATATATTTTCGCTTCAGTAAATCAAAAAATTTGAATGAAATTTATGCATATTTTTCTGCATAATCATTATTATTACTGTAAAATTAATAATAAAATGCACATACAAACAGTTTATTTATGATGCTAGAAATAAACATTATTATAGCAAAACTGTTTTAGTTTTACATTGTCATGCTAAGTATACAAACTATGAATTAATTATCGCAATATTTTCTGCTTTAAGATCATTAAAAAACCTAACTCAAAACAAAAATGGAGGTATAGAATGTTCTCTTTCTGTTGATTGTTCAAAAAAATGTCACTTAATATTTTCCAATTAATGTAGACTGTACAGTGTAAAATAATAGCACATAAATTATTATGGCAAAACTGTTTTAGTTTTACATTGTCATGCTAAGTATACAAACTATGAATTAATTATCGCAATATTTTCTGCTTTAAGATCATTAAAAAAACCTAACTCAAAACAAAAATGGAGGCATAGAATGTTCTCTTTCTGTTGATTGTTCAAAAAAACGTCACTTAATATTTTCCAATTAATGTAGACTGTACAGTGTAAAATAATAGCACATAAATTAAATCAAGGAATAATATTAATTAAAGATACACTTAAGTTAATGATAAATTCCATTTTATAAAGTTTTTTGAAACACTGTATAGTATAAAAATTTAGCGAATTTTAACGATATCGATTACTCGATACGCGAAAGATTAAACTGCTGTATCGAACCTAATCAGCCATAAAATGTTTAAACTTTTATTTTCAAGTAATAAAGTGAAAGAAATAATAACATCAGGATATTAGTAGCTGGCTTTTCACTTCAAGACGTTAAAAGTGCGATAATTTCCATAACAATAGTTTATTGACGTCATAGACTGCGTAGTATCGCGCTTAAGTATTGACGTCACTCGAGATCACATGGCGGGACGATCGAGGGGTCTAGTGATTTACTAGAAAGCGTACCTCATTTTTTTTATCAGTGTTTTATGCTTTTAATGGGTCCTAATCTTCCTTTGCTCATAAACGATTATCAGATCATACACCTAAAGTATGGCACATTCAACAAATCTACTCAAAGTTTCTGCTTTGATTTCAGTAGTTGCAAGTATGAAATTATATTAAATAAATAGAAGTAATTTTTAATTTACAAGCACCATGTTTAAAAACCGATAAAAAAAATATTTGTCCACGTTTTTTGATAACTTCAGGCTAGTTTAATAATCAATAATTAGTTTTTTTTTAATAGAAAATTTGAAATTTTTATGAACATTTATTTTTTTTTAATGGAGTTGAAAGAATTAGTTTTCAAGATAAAATATTATTTGCTGTCAAACTTGTCATTAACAAATCAATTCCCAGAGTTCAGTACCTGTTTTATCGGCATGTTTAATGGTGAAACGATGTTTAATGTTTCTGCTTGTAATATTCTTGAAAATAATTTCGAATTTAATTAATAAAATCGTTACGATCATTTATCTTCTTGTTTACAACAATTTGAATTTTTAGTTTGAATATTATAAGTTGCAGATTATTATTTAAGAAACTGGATGTAAGAGGATAACACTACAAAAGTTTTTTGTTTGTCACACAGTAAGATTTCTATAAATTCAAGAATAACTAAATGTCTTATTTGAAGCCTACTTGATTTTACTACATAAACTTAGTATAAATTTGATTTATGATAAATAGAAGAATATATAATACAAAAAAAGGAATATGTATATATGAAAAATATAATGAAATTCTTCATCTAAAAAAGTAGATGTAAAATAGAAGTTTTTAGTCTAATTATCAAATCTTTATGATCAACAATCAGTGTTAGTTGCTATAAAAAAATCACAATTTGCAATGTTGCTATGATAGGATTTATAACTTTAATCTTTGTTTACTACTAAAAGGGATGATATAATAAATTCCTCCATTCAAAATTAAATAACTAAATCTAGCATTATTTTGTTCAAATCTAACTTATCACTAAATACAGTATATATGATAACTTTAATCTTTGTTTACTACTAAAAGGGATGATATAATAAATACCTCCATTCCAAATTTAATAACTAAATCTAGCATTATTTTGTTCAAATCTAACTTATCACTAAATACAGTATATATATTTTTAATATCAATGATTATAGTTGATATTAAAAAGTTAATAAGTCTAAAATTACTATGTTTACTGATGGTTCACTTACATTAGTAGTGTTTTTATAGGTTTAATCATAGTTTTTCTATTACTTTGTTATTATTTTGATACAAAATAACAAATATATTTGAAAACAATCCAAATTTTTTAAATGATGACAGAAGTAAACACAATAAGAAAAACAGTTGATGAGAAACTTTACAAATTGCTTTGAAAGATAAGAATGAAGTAAACATACTTTATTTACAAGATTCTGATAAATGTTGTGAATTCTTTAGTAATTTTGCAGATGATTCTATTAAAGTGAAGAGAAGGAAAAATAAATTTTTTTCTATTATATTGAATATGATGATCTCAATATCTATTCAAGAACAGTTTTTATATTTTTGTTCATTAATTTTTTAACATTAATATTATTCATTGATTTAAACTAGAATATGCACTTAAACATCTACATTATATTTCTCCTAATCATAAGATTAAAATACACTTTAAACAATTTTAAATACAGTATTTATATTAGTATTCACTCTTCCACTATGATTAAGAATAAACAGATTTTTATTTGTATTTTTTGAAGATTAAAAAAAAAATTTAATATTTTAAAGATATGAATAAAAATTATTGGCATGCTGCTTTCACAAGATCTAAAAATATTGTATGAAAATGTTTTTGAAAGAATGTCTTGAGAATATTCTCTCAGATATGATACAATTTTGAATTTAATTGATTTATTAATTAAGAGAATGGTTACAATTAATTTTATTAATTGAATAAACAATTTGTCATAAAAATTTGTTTATAATTAGACCAAAATTAATTTATTTATTCAAAGGAATTAAAATAATTTTTTTAATTAATAAACTGATACATTGTATACAATGTTTTAATGGATGTTCTTGAGGTACTTTGCTAGACTGCTTTTAAATAGGAGTTTTTAAAACATAACTGATTTTTTCACAGCAGTGTACCAAGAATCGAGTAAGCCTGTGTACAAGTAAAATTGATTAGGCCCCCATCCATTAAGAACTTTTAGTTGTTTCGTGCATAACGTTACTGAGAATGCTGACTTAACGTTTTTCGCACTAAATCTAGTGACTTTTTAGTATTGTTAGTGCAAAAATTCCATACACAATGCTGTCCCGTTATTTTAGTGCATTTTTCCTTAAATTAATATTAAATTTAATGCTTTTCAAAACAAATATATAAAAACAGCATTTCCCAAACTATAAGTGCCAATCCAAAGTTATGGAATTCATTTGTGAGTCATGATCCAAAGTCGCATACTCAGGTAGTGGTTAATGGGAGCTGTTAATTAATGATACATTTGATGACAGCATTCGACTAAAAAAATTTGCCGATAAGTATTGATTTTTAATTGAATATATAAAATTTTATTATATAAAGACGACAATCGTTTCTTTTATATAAAAATATAAAGATTTTTCAACCTTATTTTTCACTGAGTAGTTAAGAAAAATTTTCAAAAATATTACTTATTCAGTTTATGATTTAATTAATTAAAAATATTTCTTTTTAAATTGAAAAAAAAAATAGAAATTAACATAATACTGTATAAAGTATTTAGTAATATTAGAAATTCCCCGCTCATATAAATGAGCGGAAATATACTATTGTGATATAATCTTATAATACTTTATATAACAGCATATTGTATATTAATAGCTCATCTTGCAAATTTATTTACTGTATATTTTATTAAGCATTAGTTCAAATGTGTAGTAATTGCACGGGGGCCCGTGGAGGCTGCACTCCACGGCCACCGTGCCCCCGACGGCCCCACTCCACGGGTGGGCCAGCCCCAGGCCCGTGGGACCCGGTTTCATCTTCCCGGTGGGCCCATAGCCCATGGGGATACGAAACTCCCACGTGCCGTGGGTGTACCCACCAGGGATCAAGAAGCCCCCGTCGGGTGGGGGCCCACCCCCAACGGGCCCGGTGTCATCTCCCCGGTGGACTGCACCCAGTTTCATCTCCCCACGGGCACCATAAGAAAAAAATGAACAAAATTGTATCATTTAAAACATCACTGAAAATTATCAAAAGAAAATACATTTAAAATTCTTCGTCCTGGATTTTAAATTTGCAAAATCTCTAATCTCGTTTTATTTCCATATTTTTGGCTACTGTTCCTATCTCCGCATGCTCTGATTCAATGAATGTTTCATCTTTTCATAGTGCATTTAATTTTCATTGTATTATGTTCTTAATTTAAAAAAGATAAAGTACAGACAAATATAAAATTCCTATTTATACAAATCGGTACAGTAGTTCGTCCGAAAAAGGGACTCTAGTCAGCCACGTTTGACTAATTATAATATAGAAGATAAATTAACGCCCCCTTAGTAATCACAAATCGGTACAGTAGTTCGTCCGAAAAAGGGACTTTAGTCAGCCACGTTTGACTAATTATAATATAGAAGATAAATTAACGCCCCCTTAGTAATCTTCCTGATTGGAAAGGGGGCGTAAAATATGCAAACCTTAGTAATCTCCCTGATTGGAAAGGGGGCGTAAAATATGCAAAAAGAACCTCATAATCCAAGATACCTTGTATTCCGTAAAAATGAAAATAAAAGTAAAATTATAGTCATGTTATCAGTAAATAATATAGTGTATTTTTCAAAATAATTCAATTATTAATGTTATTGACTGATATTAATTTTTTTCTCTCGTATTGTACAGATATATCATCCACTTTCGGACGATTTAATAACTTTGCCAAGTTTCTGTGGTGTGTTTACAGGGGCGGAATTTTAAATTTTTGGCTTCTCCGCAAAATATTATTCGGGCTCCTACCATAGAAAATTATCTAGATATTTTTATTAGAAAATAAGAAAAAAATGAACAAAATTGTATCATTTAAAACATCACTGAAAATTATCAAAAGAAAATACATTTAAAATTCTTCGTCCTGGATTTTAAATTTGCAAAATCTCGAATCTCGTTTTATTTCCATATTTTTGGCTACTGTTCCTATCGCCGCATGCTCTGATTCAATGAATGTTTCATTTTTTCATGGTGCATTTAATTTTCATTGTATTATGTTCTTAATTTAAAAAAGATAAAGTACAGACAAAGAGGATTTGGGTCCCCCATGTTGCGGGGTCCGCCATTGTAGTTCCACCATGCAGTGTGTCATCCCATAACCCCCGTAGACACAACGCTGCCCAAAGTTTGGGAATTCATTAGTGAACAACGATTGTAATTTGGGAAAACTTTTCGCGAGGCGATTTTTAGTTAGTCACGAAAAGTTTTCGAAGTATGAAAATTTTATAATTATACAGCCATAGCTCATGTTCATTAAAACTAAATGGATCTCAAAAGTTTATCGTTTTAAAATTGGGTTCCGGTTCCAAAAAGTTTGGAAAGTGCTATATTAAAAAGTATTTTTGTAAAAAAAAAGATCAGTAAATTGCAAATAGGAATATTTATATCAGTTCCAAGTTAGTTAACTGAATGTTTACACCAACTGTAAATTATAAAATTAAACGTAAATCTGATATCCCAAATTAGCTGCGAAATAATCATCTTGTATATTAAAAATAAATCAAAACTAACAAAGAATCATAATTTGTTGATTAGAAATATCAGAGATTGGTTTAATATCCATTTAATATTAATTGATAATCATGATGATACATAAGTAGCGGCGGACATATTTACTCGTTAAAAAAAGATAAGTCGTGTCCATTCCGATCTAATTTGTAAAGCTTCCTGTAAATTAAAATTTTTGAATATATTCAAATGTGGATATATGAATCCACTATTCATAAATATTGCATATTTTTAATAATAGAACCTAGAAAAACATATTTGTTAGGAATAAATATGGCGGTCCCGTTGCTGTCAAAAAAGTGCTACCAGAACAAAGAGGATGCAAAATGACTTATATATTTTTCGTATTATATACTATATTTTCGGAAATAACTCTATTTTAATTTTATTTCTGATGCTTCCCGTTTCAACTGAAATTTGACCAACTTCAATAGTAAAGTTGAGAAAATTAATTTAAGAAATTCAATGAAACAAGCATAGTGACTAGTTTAGCAATTTTAGGAGTAGAAAGCGAATGAATTAATAATTTAAATTTATTTGATATGATTAAATCATTTGTGTCGCTTTAAAACAAGAAAAATATTAATTGTATTAATAAAATTGAATTTTTTTTTTATTTCCCAATACGAAAGAATTGGTATGTTTTATAAATTCTATATATAAACTTATAACTTGTACAGTATTTTCTTCATGTGTTAATGAACATGTTTTTCTCTAATTTATTTAGTATTTACTTTTAACATAATTTCTTTTAATGAGAGCCTTAGCTTTTCATGGGACATGTTTGCTGCAAATTTCCGATTGTTAGGCCATTGCCTTTTAATATCAAAGTATTGTTTATATTGAGTTGCTATCTGATAAATTTTCTATATTATGATCAGGACCGCCGAGAGAAATTTTCGGGCCCGCGACTAGTGTTTGGTCCGAGCCTCACTTAAAAAAGTGCATTACTTTGGTTGAATAAAAATTCATATAAAACATTACGCATTTATTTTAAAAAGTATACAATAAATTCAAAATTCGATACATTACATATCTTACAAAATACAAACATTAAATAAAAATTTAAAAGCCGTCTATCAAAAAACTATTATATAGTCATACCTCGATTTAAGTCGTTTTCGACTTTACGTCAGTTTTTTGTTAATAGGAAAAAATAAAGTCTACTAAAGGCTGGGTCTCACAGGCATAAAACGCGATGTAAATACTTCGGTGTATTGATTTTGCTGTTACTTTCGCTATATGGCTAGACGCTGCGTCTTTACGTCGACGTTCACTCTTGTTCAACTTTCTACGCTGCATGTAAGAAGAGTACTTTGATCATTCGTCCAATCTGAGTATGGGTTGGTTATTGAAACGTACACTTCTTCTTCTTCTGGAGTTATATGGAGGTTTTAGCTGTCATTATTGAAACTTATAGAATTATTTAGAAGTTTAAAAATGTTATTAGCGACGCTACGGGTTATTTATAGGGAGTCTAGGTCGTTTTTTAAAGAGCTTATTCGACTTACAGGTACGTCATTTTACGACTTAAGTCACGAATCTTGGAACTTATTAATAACGTAAGGTGAGGTATGACTGTATATAAAATAGTTTTATTTTGGCACGACTGCTTTGGGTGGTAGACAGTGCGCTCTGGCGGCGGCCTGCGAAATATCGAACACGTTATGTGACACATTGGTGCCCAACGATCGGCCCTTTTCGATGTCGGGCCCGTGACAAAAGTCTCGGATGTCACCCCCTCTCGGCGAACTCTGATTAAGATTATAGTTTTTTCATTGCACCTGAAATATCAAATAAATTTATATTAAGCATAAAGTTAACTCAAAGGGCCCTTTTCGATGTCGGGCCCGTGACAAAAGTCTCAGATGTTACCCCCTCTCGGCGACTCTGATTAAGATTATAGTTTTTCATTGCACCTGAAATATCAAATAAATTTATATTAAGCATAAAGTTAACTCAAAGGTTTTTAAATATAATGTTAAATCTTAAAAATATTCATAAACTTTATTGCAATTTTATCAAATTAGACATGTTCAATTTTTTTTCCTTTTAAAATTATAAAAAGTAAAATTTTCAATACTCCATAAAAATCTTGACAAATATATCAAAGCATACTGTATATCTTGCTTCACAAGATATATGCTTTGATATATTTGTAATTCATACAGTCAATCAAAAATCATTAATAAAAGCTTGTGAAAATAATATTAAGTAAAAGAGTAACTGAATACATTTATCAGAAGTATGAATTTATAATTTGGCATTCTATATATTACATAATTCACTCCAACCTGTTTTTATGCGGTTCTTTTTTGTGCGGCGTATAAAAAAATTCCATCAAATGCATATTATGAATAAAAATTAATTAAAAAATGTAATTTAAAAAGAAAACAACAGAAGGCTGTCAAAATAACATGCAAATTAAAAAGAATCCAACACATGGCCCATCCGATATTACTGTACTTGTACATATTGTGCCATCTAGTAACAGTAGTTGATAACTGTCCTGTGATTAATGTACATACTTCTTGACTGAAAAATGTTCTGGCATGTAAATTCAATTTTTCCTTGTTTGGAAAACCAATTTCTAGCTATATTGTGAGGTTTTTGAGGTTTTGAATTACATATTTTATGTGTGGGACTTTTTTATGCAGTCCCTATAAACCACATAAAAAATATTTTTAAAATGTGTTGCAAATGATATATTTTATAGCTGGTTATAAAGTTTCAGGATATTTTTTTTATGCAATTTCTTTTATGCGGTCCCTATCCCCCGCACAAAAAACAGGTTTGAGTGTAGTTTCAAATTTAAATAAAATTTTCTAAAATAAATTAAAAAAATAGAAAACATGAAAAATTAACTTGAGAGTGGATGTTTTTCAGATTTTACTTAAATCTTCCTAATCTAATCTAATATAACTTTAAATAACAATATGAACTTTTTAAGGAATCTAATAGAATATTTTTTACATTCACTAATATTAAACAATTTCATGCCAACTAAACAGCTTTCAAAATTTCCAATTAAATTTAAATCAATGTTCTGAATTTCATTTATATGTATTTCATCATTCAAATTTTTTAATATCATCAATTATAATGAAATCTATTTATAATTTGCAAAAAAGCAATTTTAATAATACAATAGAAAATTAGGTTCATTAATTTTAAATCAGATATTTTTAGAAATAGAAAACAACCTGTACAAACTTTATCAAAAATATTTTTATTTCTATTTTTTTTTCTTCAAACTACATTGATAACTAATTTGAAATATTCATTCTTTCAAAATATATCAAGATTTTTGAAAATTATAAAAATTTTATAAAATATCTAAAGTTTTATGCATTAAGTATGTATATTTATATTATTAATCAGCAAATTTATTTTTGATTTAATGGCCCCATCATGACAAACTTTTACAATTACTACTTTTTGCAAAAAAAAAATTCTCATTATTTGTTGTTCTAATAAAATGCATCAAAATGAACTATTAATAATTTAAAATTTTATTAAAAATTTTAAAACATGCAATTTTTTTTATTAACAACAAATTTTGTCTTTTCATGTAAGATTGGAAATCTGAATTTAAATCCTCCAAAATAAATGAGAAATAAATGTATGATAGATTGATTATATTATTTTTATTATTATTATTACAAATATCAAATTTTCAGAAATCATATTAATAAATAATGTAATTAATAATATTTAATTATTGATCCTTATTTGAGACAAATAAAACTTTAATTTTCTACAGATATGTGTATTATGAAAAATATAGTAATTATGAAAATCTTAAATTTTCTGGTTTTATTTTACGTTTTCCAGCTTCCTAAACTATTTTGATTGAGAAAAATCCTATATATTTATGCATGGACACTAAACAGTAAAACTTAAAATTTCAATATTGCATATTTTTTTTTCTTGAAAATGAATTTAATCTAAGAATTTTCAATTTATCAATATCTATCATATGTATATCTTTTTATACTTTATCTACTCTATTGGTCAAATACAATTAAAAAAAAGTATCAGGTACAAAATTTATACATCAGAATATAATTATAGATTATAAGAATTTAAAGATGAATCTGAAATATATCTCAAAATGGTAATAAAGAATAAAGGCCAAAGAGTTAAGATCAATTAAAACTTTATTAAACTTTAAACTATAATAAACATTTTAAATGGATGAATTCACTAAATTATTTGATAAATAATTTTAGAATATTTTAATTTACAATAAACTTTTCAAGTGCAATAAATATCAATCATTAAAATATTTTCTTGTTTGGTTTATTTTTGAAATGTAAAATGTATTGTTTAATAAATAAAAAAAAAACAAAATTATTATTATTATTAAATAATATTCTAAACATCAAATTATTTATATTAGGGGTGGGCAACCTTATTTTTGTAGGGGGCTGTATAGAAAAATTTATGGTGGGCCACAGGCCAAAACAAAAACAATTGATAATAATAGTATTTATTTAAAAAGAGAAGGTACAGACATGTAAGTATACATAGTGTTGGTATTAGATATAATAAAATAATGTGGCCCGTGGGCTGGAGGTTGCCCACCCGATTTATATGTTACATATATAAATAATTAGATGTTTGAATTTTTCAATTATTATTATTATTAAATAATATTTGAAAAATTCAAACATCTTCAATTATACATCCTGAATATAAAATAATTTTAAACTATCTGTATTTTAAGTAGCTACATATGGATATAAATTATTTCAATAAATGATGATGCAAATTAAATTTTGAAAGTTCTCAATTTTGTTGTATCATATACTATTTATATTAATGTTTTGATAGAAAGCAAAATAGCAATCTTTACTACAGAATTAGTCAAGTTATTTTCTTTTTGAAAAAAACAAAGTTTTCCACATGAATTCTAAGATTTTTATATACAATATATAAAAGAAATATTTTAATGCACTATCAATTTCTGAGTAGCATAATTTATGAGAATGTTATATTTATTACAGAAAGAAAATAATATGTCATCTGAATGTGAGAAGACATTTGAGCATATGAGAAAAAGTTTTAAATAGTTTATAAAATCAATGGGCCATGTGATTTCATAAAACAATATGAAAGCATTTGAAGTTTAGAGTATACAGCAAAACCTCAATTTTACGGACCTCGATTTTACGGACACCATCCCAAAAAATAAAATAAATAATTTGATTTAAAATATTTAAATAATAATACTAAATACTATTAAAATTGAAAACTTAATACTTTGTGAATTAAAATAAATAATCTTTATGCTATATTTATCAATCAAGCTAACTTTGACATCTTTTGCCATGAGTAGTTTGTGATTTCTATTTAAACAGATTTATTCAAGCTTAATTATTAATTTTTGATATCTATTTTCAGAGTTATTATTAGTATGCAAGAATAAAAACTTTTTTCTAATATGATAATTCATTTAAAAATGTTTCATATATGAAGAGGCACTCCTGAAATCAGTTGGAGTTCAAGCAATTGCCCCATCCCCAGACCAGAGAACAGGATCCAGCCCATAGTAATAAGTATATTTTTTAATATGAAAATTTATCATACTTACTTCACCAAAACTGCTATCAAATATATATAAGGGACTATCATCTCTGTTATGCTCCATATAATAAACAAAATATTTCATCTTCAACTTTACACTATAACCTTCATTGTCTTCCCCACACTTGAACTTTTGATTACGATATTTTCTGGCTAATCTCTGTAGATATAAAAAAAAAATTATAAATATAACTGAATAGCAAACATTATATATTGTAAATTAAAATGTGTAGATTTATAACAAAAGAGAATCTAGTTTAACTGACAGTGCTAATTTATATTTATTATTAATAATAGAATAGAATTTACTCACAAATTCTAAGGCAATCTTATTCAATCTAATAAAAAGAAAATACACATAAAAATTTAAAAGACACTATTCATTTATGTATATAAATTTTAATGTAATTTATCTCTTAATTTGAAATAAATAGGAAACTTTAAAATGCTGATGTAAATTAGAAGAACCAGAAGAAGAAAATAATTTACATGCATTACACAAACAGAAACATACAGGCATTGTCCATTTGTAATGAGCTTTCCAGTGATCAGTGCAGCCTTGTATAACAACTGGCTGATAAAGTTTTTCATAATGTTCAACAAACTGATCTGGTGTCACATCCTTTACATGAATTCTTTCAACATTATCTTTTACTTTTGATGGATTCATATCAAATGTTTCTGCATGATTTAATTTAATCCAGCCATCACAATCTTTTTCACTGAGTTCTATTAAAAAAATAATATTAATTAAAATTATATCAAATAATTTTTATTTATTTTAAAAAATACAAATGCATTAAATATTAATTATAAAATTTAAGATATACAATACTTTTTTTTTTAATTCAATTGCAAAGATTTTTAATAGAATTTCAAAGATACAGGTATTTCTTGATTTTATGAATTAATCTATTCCTGGAGTGAGGTTTGTTAAATAAGAATTTGTACAACTAAGAATTCAATTAAATACCATATTAAAAACAGGAGTTCTGTTTTTAACAATAAAATTTGATTATAATAAAATTAAGTAAATACTATTCAATAAAATTAATATTTTCTAATTAAACAATGCTTCATCTAAAGAAATGAAAACATGAACTTTATTATTATAATTTACTAGATTTTAAAGAAGTTATTTACATCACATAAATGTTAAAGAAATATTATTCTTTATAATTATTGACAAATAAATGAGCTTTTATACAAATGAACTAGTGCCTTAGGCAGAATCTGGGAATGAAAGTTATTTATATAATATGCTGGTAAAACCATTGCAATCAGAGGATGTGATATTTCCACTTCATATGCCACTATTTTGATTTTTCCAATTTCATAGCAGATAAAGTTTCTGCAAAAAATTCAGTCATACTGTATTGTACAGCTATATACAATAGTATGTACTTTTAAATGTCTATTTATGAATGTTTAGCATTTATTTTTTGCAATTAATGTTCATACTTTAGATTTTTGTTTATACTTCATATTTGAAAAAAAACTTGTAAACTCAGAACTATATCTGTCAAGCAATACATTTTCTAAAAACAAGATATTTTTTCATGACACAAAATAAATCAATTCATTTTAGTAGTTACTTGTATATCTTAGTTTCAATATAAAACTTGTGTTTTTGTTGGGATTATTTCATATTTTTCTTGAAAAGAGCATAAATTACAAATTATGAAATTGATATTAGTATTATCTATTTTATAAATATTCACAAGACAGGGCGGATAATGTGAGATCTGCATAATAATTTTTATATTCCTGTAAATTTACAACTATTTTTACTTGTTAATTTTCTTGAGAAAATATATAGATCTTTGCAATTTATGAAGCTCGTTTTACAGAACATGTCACTGTTCTAGATCTGACATGTCCATTGTAGAATTTCTGAATATTAATTTAATTATTTTTTTATTATTACAACTTCAAAACTAAATTAATAAAATTTTGACATATTTTTATTTTCTATTTTAAATATGAATAATTCTTTCACAAAGACTTTATATCTTGTATATGTGGGTTTAAATTTAAATTTGTGCTTTTTATTTGACTTTGTAATGTAATTTTTAAAACAATTTAAAAAATATTTTTGATATAGGTTTGTTCATTCACTACATAATATTTATCCTGCTTTTTATTTTACAACTAGAAACTGAGAACAAAAATTTTCATTTCAAAATCTGTATAATATAATGTTTTTACATAATTGAATGTTGAATTACCACTTAATTAAAATAAAACTTGTTCTCAATAAGTAATCTAATTTATTCTAGAAAAAAATCAAGATGTACATAATATACATTTATGATTAATTCAATCATTTGATATTGATATACTTACATAAAAAATTTCCATTTTTAAAATTATTCAATAGTTTTTGAAATTTATATTTGCTATTTATAATAAAATAAACTGAAATCAAGTCTCCTTGATGCCAGATTTTAAAGAACTTTAGTGTCTTTATATTATATAGAAAGTTCTTTGTTTATGAATTCCCAGATTTGAGTTTTTTCAAATATGAAGTATCAAAAAAATTGAAAATATAAACTTTAATTGCAATAATTAAATGCTAAACATTCATAAAAATGCATTTCAATTCATATATGAATCTATACAATACAGTACAATTGAGTCCATAGCAAAAATTCTGTTTGCTATGAAATCAGAAAAATCAAAATGGCAGCCAAAAAGCAAAAGTATGCCTTCTGATTTCACCACATATTACCTAAATAACTTCCATTCCAAATTTCTGCCTAAGGTAATTAATTTGTATAAAAAGTTCATCTACTTAAATATTTTTTATTTTTCATTATTATTAGAATTTGATTTTAAAAGCTATATTTTCATTTCTTTAGATAAATAAATCATTATTTAATCATAAACTATTGATTTTGTTGACGTTTACTTAATTTTATTGTAGTCAAATTTTATTGGTGAAAATGGAATACGTGATTTTAACATTAGGAATATGGGAAATTGATTCTTGGTTTACGAGTTCTTACTTTACAAGTAATTTCCAGCTCCAAATTAACCTATCTTATATAATGTTAATAATCCAATATTGTATTCTTATATGTTATTTTGTTTGCATCTTTAGTTATATGCTTTCTATTATATCTTTTTTTTATCTTGTGTTTTATATTTTATAGTTGAAAAAAAAGCATTGAGTCATTACAGTTAATAAAATAAAATAAAATAAAACAAATTGTAAAAAAATTCATCTGCTTACAATTTCTTAATTTGCATAAGCAAGCAGAGAATTATCTATTCATTTAATTGGAAAATAATTTTCATCTATATTATCATATTTTAAATTATTATTTAAAGATAGTATTTTTAATCATAATTACCAAAATAAGTCTTTTTGTATAGTCTATAAAAATAAAAACGGGTTTCCCCATAAGATATACAAATGAGCATTCTAATAAAAGACATGAAGTGACTTAGGATTTAGAATTGTTATTGATATATTTGAAAACATTGAATAATTTAAATAAATATGCCCACTATAACAGAATCATTAATTTATGATTATTTTGTGGCAAAAATAATTTAAATATTTATAGTAGTAAGTGTTGAATATTTAATAAATTAAGTAAATGATGTGGTTCTATGAGTATTTGAAATTTTTTTAGAGTTTTTAATGCAAGAGATCCAATCAAGATTTTTGATCATATTCAATATTTAAGCTGGAATAAATCATGGGTTTCCCCCATCAGATATACAAATGAGCATCCTAATAAAAGACATGAAGTGACTTAGGATTTAGAATTGTTATTGATATATTTGAAAACATTGGATAATTTAAATAAATAAGCCCACTATAGCAGAATAATTGATTTATGATTATATTGTGGCAGAAATAATTTAAATATTTATGGTAGTAAGTGTTGAATATTTAATAAATGATGTGGTTCTATGAGTATTTGAAATTTTTTTAGAGATTCTAATGCAAGAGATCCAATCAAGATTTTTGATCATATTCAATATTTAAGCTGGAATAAATCAATTGGTTAAGGCACCTATTCACTCACAATTTTTATGACACTGTTAGCTGATAGCCAGTCTTTTAAATGAAAACCATTTCCCATTTACACCCAGTTGATAGACAAGGTAAGAACTGCCGTTTTGTTGCAGTTCATTAAAACTATGTATCGAAGACTTGACTTTCCAATTATTAATTGAATCATAATTTTAAATATAGGAAGATTTTTGTCTTTAATCTTCAATTTTTTAATACAAAATTTTTATCAACTATAATAACACTTAAAAAATGTTCAATAATTATTTCAAATCATAATGCTGGTTTCTGCAATTAATATGTGGGACCAATTATCTTATTTTTTCAATCACTGCTTTACCCATAGGGTCTATTATATATTTACTTCTTGGTTTAAAAATATCAGTAAAAACTATAATTAATATCAATAATACAAAATTTTTATAAACTATAATAACACAAAAAATGTTCAATAATTATTTCAAATCATAATGCTGGTTTCTGCAATTAATATGTGGGAAGACAGGTTAAGAACTGCAGTTTTGTTGCAGTTTATGAAAACTATGTAACAAAGACTTGACTTTCCAATTATTAATTGGATCATAATTTTAAATATAGGAAGATATTTGTCTTTAATCTTCAATTTTTCAATACAAAATTTTTATCGAATATAATAACACTTAAAAAATGTTCAACAATTATTTCAAATCATAATGCTAGTTTCTGCAATTAATATATGGGACCAATTATTTTATTTTTCCAATCACTGCTTTACCCATATGGTCTATTATATATTTACTTCTTGGTTTAAAAATATCAGTAAAAACTATAATTAATATCAGTTCTATAACCTCATGTTTCAGAAAGATATTTTATAATTAAGTGTGTTGCTAGACAATTTTGAAGGTCTGTATGATCCTCAAATAATATTTACATTCCCACACATCTTTTTATTTTTCCAATTATATTTTTTTGTATAAGCTATTACATATACTATTTCAGAATTAGGTAATGACAATGGAACAATGTTGTCTTATTTCAGAATTCAATATATAATAAATTCAGTTAACATATGATATAAATACAGTGGTACCTCGATTCACGAACACAATCCGTTCCTCGATCCTGTCCGTGATCCGAAAAGTTCGTAATCCGAATCAATTTTCCCATTGCAATTAATGTAAATCCAAATGTCTGTATGATCCTCAAATAATTGACACTTTTAAACTGCTTTGTTATTACTTCGAAACTAATTACTAAAAGTAAGCACTAAACAGCAGGTGTAAAACAAACAAAATAAATCTATAATGCTAACGTTTTCGATGTATTTGCATCATCTTCGGGCATAGAAATAAATACAACATAATAAATAAACAAGCCAGTACAAAATTTTTAAATAAATAGAATATGAGGTTCTAAGAACGATGCAAGTTTCTGGGAACGGAGAAATGGTAAACAAATACATAAATTAATTAAGGAGTACAAAATAACATAATAAATACAATTAAAATACGAAATAAAAATAAAAAATAAAATAAACAATGTATTCTAATAAAATATAAGTTCGTTTTTGGACCATACATGGGTAACAATGCTGGGTTAAATCCACACATTGACCATGTTGTTTCTAATAGACCGTATTTCCTTACTGAAAGGTTAAGTCTGATTTTCTAATACGACTTTGCTTAAAACATCCATTTTAGCCAGGAGGTACTTCCAAGAGGCCAGTAATTCTCGTGCTGTTTTGGTTAACATTCACTAGATTCTCTTTACTTTTGTTAGAAGTGTATCTCCAAAGCTTCAGCTAAGGTTGCATGTTCGTCTTTAATCAAAGTTTTTATTATTTCCGCTTTATCCCAATCTATCTGTACATTATACTCTAATGCACGCATTGCGAGGGCCGTAGTCATTCATCCATTATATACATCTCTTCTATGCTCACCTAGTCTTTTTTCCAGGGTTCTAGTGGTTACTCTGATGTATACTTCGTCCATTTCTGTGTCATCATTTCAGTCACCTGATTTTTGTCTGTGCTCTATCCTATCTTTTTCATTCCTTAATTGGTTGAACAATGCTAAGTGGTATCTTAGACACCTGATTTTTGTCTGTGCTCTATCCTATCTTTTTCATTCCTTAATTGGTTGAACAATGTGGGGAACCTTTTGAAGGCCATTCTTCTATCATTCCTCACTGTTAAATTCCTAACTAGTTTAGAGTTCTTCATTGGAAACGGGACAGCCTGGTATTTATTACTCTCTACTTTAGTCGGTGCTATCTGTCCAGTTAGGGACTTCTGGACTTTTTCATGGGTTCTTAAGAACCCTTTAGTGTACCTATATAACTGCCCTATCTGGTAGATATATTGCAACTCTTTCTTTTTCTACTTGGGTATCAATATATAATTCTGCTCTTTTAATGTAATATCTAAACGCCGATGGGCCTTTATAAGTGGTAGGGTCGGGACCATCTTGGTATAATGACCGGTTCATAAGTCTGCTTTCTATAAACTGTGATGTAGAGACCCTTTTTGTTTAGGTTCAAGCCTATGCCAAGAAAATGTGTTGACATTTACTAGCATGCTGTTGCTAACTGGATAGATAGCACCAACTAAAGTAGAGAGTAATAAATACCAAGCTGTCCCGTTTCCAATGAAGAACTCTAAACTAGTTAGGAATTTAACAGTGAGGAATGATAGAAGAATGGCCTTCAAAAGGTTCCCCACATTGTTCAACCAATTAAGGAATGAAAAAGATAGGATAGAGCACCGACAAAATCATCTTAAATACGGTCTATAAGATACCACTTAAAAATGATGAGACAGAAATGGACGAAGTATACAACGGAGTAACCACTAGAACCCTGGAAAAAGACTAGGTGAGCATAGAAGAGACATATATAATGGAGGAATGACCATGACCCTTGCAATGTGTGCATTGGAATATAACGTACAGATAGATTGGGATAAGGGGTAAATAATAAAAACTTTAAAGACGAACATGCAACCTTAGCTGAAGCTTTGGATATATATGCTAACGAAAGTAAAGAGAATTTAGTGAACGTTAACCAACCAGCACGAGAATTACCGGCCTCTTGGAAGTACCTCCTGGCTAAAACGGATGTTTGAAGCAAAGTCATATTAGAATATCAGACTTAACCCTTTCAGTAAGGAAATACGGTCTATTAGAAACAACATGGTCAATGTGTGGATTTAACCCAGGTGTCTATAAGATACCACTTAAAAATGATGAGACAGAAATGGACGAAGTATACAACGGAGTAACCACTAGAACCCTGGAAAAAGACTAGGTGAGCATAGAAGAGACATATATAATGGAGGAATGACCATGACCCTTGCAATGTGTGCATTGGAATATAACGTACAGATAGATTGGGATAATGGGTAAATAATAAAAACTTTGATTAAAGACGAACATGAAACCTTAGCTGAAGCTTTGGATATATATGCTAACGAAAGTAAAGAGAATTTAGTGAACGTTAACCAACCAGCACGAGAATTACCGGCCTCTTGGAAGTACCTCCTGGCTAAAACGGATGTTTGAAGCAAAGTCATATTAGAATATCAGACTTAACCCTTTCAGTAAGGAAATACGGTCTATTAGAAACAACATGGTCAATGTGTGGATTTAACCCAGCATTGTTACCCATGTATGGTCCAAAAATGAACTTATATTTTATTAGAATACATTGTTTATTTGTTTATTTTATTTTTTATTTTTATTTTGTATTTAATTGTATTTATTATATTATTTTATTTTGTACTCCTTAATTAATTTATGTATTTGTTTACCGTTTCTCCATTCCCATAGTAACTTGCATTGTCCTTAGAACCACATATTCTGTTTATTTAAAAATTTATTGGGCCGATTGTTTAAACGGGTTCTAGACCTCGGCCGCGGTCTGAACCACGGTTTTATAAAATTTGCATTGCATAAACGAAGCGTCTTGGCAGACGCGGCTCAGACGAGGTCTAGAAAACCAGTTTCTAAAGTCTATTTCTAGACCAGCCACTAGCCAGGTTTAGAATCTAGACCGCGTCTTCTTGCGCATGCGTTCAATTTTCATAGTTTGTAGAATCCTTATTATGTGTAAAATAACACACTCATTTATTGCATAATGCGTCATTTTTATTTTAACTTACCTAAATTTAATATACTGTACATGTATGTAGGTAATTTAATTTAAAATACTCTACGTAAAATAATACAGTTTTTAGGCATAAGTCACATTAATTAGTACAGGTATGTTGAAAATGCTAATTAATGTTTATAAAAAAATGTTATTTCGATTTTACGGACTAGTCTTGCCCCCTATAGTCCGTAAAATCGAGGTTTTACTGTATAATATTGCAGATATTTCAACAATATCTATTATAGCATCAATTTTTTTTTTAAAAGTATTTTACATTATATTTGTTGTAAATGTATAAATTTATAAAAATGTTTAATAATTATGAATTTATATGATAAACCTTTATATTATCTATAAAAATCTGACCTATTATATTAAACAGATAATTATGAAATGTTTCTACATTATGTAATCTAAAATGTAAATGAATCTTTTGTATATCTAATAAAAAGCAAAAGTAGTGATTTTTCATATGTACTATATATCTGTGGCATTTGTGAATTAAGATTAATATTTGTGTGTCATCAATACATAAAACATTATTATTATTAATAAAGAACAAAAGATTAGCAAAAATTCAATTTAAGAAAATTAGTTAATAGTTTTAATGGTTGTTTTACATTATTCAAGTTAAGAATATATATATAAGCATATGTAAATAATATTTAATAATTGCAGCTGTACACTGTAAATATGCATTTTTAGTTTTAAATGTATAAAAGCACATCATTTTTATCATATACCATATGTTGCCAACATCAGGTAAATTAAAATATATTTTTTTATTTACATAAAATTTTGTTTATTGAATTTTGGTATAATATTTATCCATATATTTTTTCTAGATTTGCATGCATATATTAATACAAATAATTTTATTCAGGGGTTAATTTTTGAAAAATACATACTAGGGACCTTTACTTAGTTAGGAAATAAAATATAAATTAGAAGTTTAAAACTAAGTTAGGAAATCATTAATATAAATTGTATTATGTAAGAAATTTGAGTATGTGGCAAGTTGGAAACAGCATATAGCTTGGCACAACCCAACTTAAAACCTAATGCACCCTTTCTTATTTTGTTACAAATTAAGCATTAGTTTTATTGATAAATTATTTTTTTAGTAAATTTTAATCTTATATCAATTTTAAATAGGCTTATATTCAATATGTTTATTACAGAAAAATATAATTTAATTTAAATTTTAAATTCTAAAATTTTGGAATGTTAATGGAAAAGTATGGATTTAATTGTATTATAATTTAATTTTTCAATCCAACAGATTATTTATAATAATATATTTCAATATAATAAATGTTATATTTTGGCCAAACATGTTAACATTTTGTTTTTCAATCCAATATATTATTGTATATACTGTAGTTATATATAAACTGACCCCTATTTCAGAATTTGAAAATCACCAAAAATGTGATAAACCAACCCATTCAACTTTCAAGGGTTAGAACAGCAAGACATTTATTAATATAGATTTTTTTTATTATTTAAAAAATTTTAAAATCTAGTTTACTATTGTAATAAACAACAAAATGCCACACTTATAACATTGAAATGTCATAATGCAACGTGAAGAAAATGCTGAATGAAGAGCAGGATGCAATTGTGTCACATTATATTCTTTATAATATGATTTTATTAAAGTATTTTTCAACAGAAAATATAAAATAAATATTAAAATTTCTGTCATTATCAAATCTCAACAAAAATATTTAACAAAGTATTGATAACAAATAAGAATCAAAACATGTAATGAAAATTTTGCTATAATTGAAGGGAATGGAAAGCTGACTAGCATACATGCAATAATCAGAAATACAAATCTAATGTTTGAAATCAGTTGCAAAATAATCATTCTGTATTTTCTAAATGATTAGAAGTATCTGAAAATGCACAAATTCTCAATCAGAAACATCAGAAATTGCTATATTTCCATTTAATATTAATGAATCTTATATTAGAAGCATCCTTGTTTATTTGTTAAAATATTGATTTATGTCACTAGTTCTTAATATTTTTGAATTTGTGGAATTATAAAAAAATTTTTATGGAACACTAAAATCAATAATGTCTATATAATGTGACAATCTTCAAACTAAACATAGAAATATGTAGGGCTGGGGTGTCAGTGTCGGCAATAACTTTTTCATTATTCATAATTTATTAGTTTTAAATTTAAAAAATGCATTAAATAATTATTTTCTTTTTTGGTGAATAAATAATTTTTTCAGTAATTAATACTGAATAAAAATGTGTTCTAAAAAATTATTTGTACATGTTTACTATTAGAGGAGTGTGACGGCAAAGAAAAAAAAATGTAGGTGTCAGTGTTGGCACATTTTCCTGCCGATACCCCAGCCCTGGAAATATGCATATAGTTATTAACATATTAAATGATATTTGAACATATTTCAAATAAAACTGATTGCAAATTTTTGGGCTCAAGAACATACAGTGGAGTCTCCCTAATCCGACACGATTCCGGGGTTTGTTGGATTATTGGATGTTCAATGAAAAAATGGAATTACACATACGAATATGCTCAGTTTATTAAGATTTTCCTGTCACTGATCTTGCTCTTGAAATCTTTCAAAAATCCATCAATTTTATCCCAATTTTTTTAATGTCATAAATGGTGGCTTATCCAATACCATAAAATGAAGCCAAATCACTAAACTTTTCTTCCAAGTGAAGTTTCTTAATTATTTCTGCCTTTTCGATCCCAGTCAATGCTTTTGTTTTTCAGTTTTTTCCGATTTGTGACATTATGTAAAGATAAATAACAAACACTCATACAGTAAAAAAACTATTTTACAGTAAACAGTGTACTAAACTTAAAAATTAGTCAGACTATAATGCCTGTGCAATGAATGAATAGCAATTGACAATTTGTTTACATCAGTTGCTCTCTCTCACACACCAACAAGTTGTGACATGAAAATTTCATGTGGGTGACACAATGGTTCACAAAGTGTTGGACTACTGGAAGTGTCAGACTACAGAGACTCAACTGTTGAAATTATTGACAATTTAATCCTTGATTTGCAAGAATTCAATTTACAAGCATTTTTGAGAGATGTTTTTATCTTGTAAACTGGGGTTAAAATGTATTTGAAAATTAAACTGATAAGAAATCTCCATAATGCTAATGCATTAACCAGAATTCAAAGCATTATTAAATTTTTGGATTAAATACATAACAGTTGTAATATATAAATTTTTTTAACACATTTCAAAATTATAAGAAATGCAATATTTAATTATTTATTCAAAGAATTAAAAATATTAAACTGAAGTTGTAAACTTAAGTTTTATCATAATCAGTAGTATAGCATATATCATGATATACAGTATAATCAATTAATCAATATGATGACACAAAACAATTAAATCTTTAATTGTGTAATTTATACAAATAACTTCTAGTTTCCTACAGAGAGACTACCATCAACTTAACTAAATGTTGGATTTCCAGATAGAATAACAATTGTCTTGGAAGGAAAAGTAGCAGCTTTGATAATATGAGAGAAATCAATAAGTTTACAGACATTGATATCATAGAAACTACAAGAATAACAGTGATACCCAGTAGCACTGTTCATTTTTCCACATAATCTCACCTACATTTGCACACTTTCCCAAAAGTATATGAGTCTCTGATATCCTGCAGCATAGAACTCTTTCAGCTGCTATTGCAGCCACAGATGCACCTCCTGTTTGACTTCTGATCATTACTAAAATGTTGGCCCACCAAATCTGTTTTTAGAGGACCAAACAGATCGTCCTCTGCACTTATGACTTGTCATTTGTGACAATCTGGGTCAGCATATCCCATTGTTCTGCAGCAAACAGAAGCAGATGCTGCAAAGAAAGATCCATGCATGCCAGTTTTTGTCCTCCAACAGTTGTTTCAATACTCAGCATGCACACATTTTATAGAACTTCAAATGATCATGTATGATGCTGTAGGCCAAACTGTGTGAGCATCCTATCTCATTTGCAATGGTGTTGATGGTAATTTCCTATTAGCACAAATTGTTGCCTCAACAAGCTCCATGGTTGTAGCAGTCACAGTCTCCACTGGCCAATCCAATTGATCTTCACTGATGACTTTTGTGATCCCATTGGTAAACTTCTCCACCCAATTGTGCACTGCCTGTTGCAATAATTTGTGTTGTCCATACATAAGAAGAAGTTCTTTATGAATGCAACTTACAGCAAGTCCTTTCACCCAAAAAACCACACAACAGACTGTTACTCTTCTTAATCCAGTCACCATGTTGTCATGCACACAGTGCCATCTGCATCTACTGAGGGAGATTTTGAATGATTCCCTCCTGTATTTGAGAGCTGTTCTTTTATATGGTTTAATCAGCATATCCATGCCTGACTCTGTCAGGTGCCCATGTGCATTTGTAACTTACTGATTCCCCCTTCTAAGAAAGACATAAATTATCAGACAAGAATGGAAGAAATGGGTTTATGAAACAAGCAAATGGAAAGATCTGAGAGAAATACTGATGTCATAAATAAAGCAAAATTTAAAATAGACAACTGGAAAACCTCACAAAGATATGAAGACATACAGTTAAGGTAAAATATAGGAAAATATGTGATATTCTTCTTTTCTCATGAACAATTGTTCCTGTATTCTAACTTTTCATTTACCTGATGATAATCCTTCTGTAAGAAAATAAAAAGTGCTTGTGTATTTCTGATGCACAAACATACTTCATTATTGCAGGAATTACATTCCCGATCATTGTTGTAAAACAAATCAAAGTCTTTTGTTTTAATTTGATAATGAATATAAAAGTCTAAAATCATATTTACACAATTATTTATTGAGTGCACAATACCAGAAGGCCTAAAAAATTTGTCCAGATGATCTTGTTTTAAAGCATTCACCTCTATCACCTTAAAGCAGGGGTTCCCAAAGTTTTGCTAAGATATGCCAAATTGTAAATTCCAAAATATTTGGCGGGCAAAAAAAAATGTTATAGAAAAATCGTTCAAATCAATAAAAAGTTAGATACAAGGGAAAGATTTATACTAATTTTATAGAGTCGGCTGGATGGCCGCATGGTAAAGCTGTTGCTTGTTCAAATCCTGGTCCCACACCTCCAGTTTTTCAGGAGGGGTCTGAAGAACCACATCCTTCAACCATCCGGTTGACCCCACCATAGGTGTTGGCCAGCCTGTGATGGGCTCTCTAAGTGGCTGCCATCAGATACAGAATATCCCATGAGGATATGGCAGCTTAACAAAACTAACCTAACCTAACTAATTTTATAGCATAGTCATTCTTTATTTATGACAAAAATTACTTTTCATTACAAACTGTTTAAAATAACACATTTCAAAAATAATTCAACAAAATAGTAAATAATTTCAAATAAGGAAAAAATAATAAATTCATCAATCTGAAGTGTGTGACGTGTGCAGTTGTTGTTTTCTTTTAATAATAATATTAAGCCTTGGTTCTAAGTCGGTTGAATATATTCTTAACACCACTTATAAAAGTTCAATTAATTTCCATCTTAATTTGGATTTATTAATATTCATTATTGAGAAAGTTTTTCGCATATATAAGTGCTTCCAAATAATGAAAACCTATTTGGAAGCACTTATACATGCATTTTTTTAACTGAACAATTTTTAATTTATCATATTATAATATGATAAAATTTATTTATTTTTTGTAAAAATGTAAATTATTATAAATCAGATCACAGATGATCTGACATCCCGGGCCGCATTTCTAGGATTTGAGGGCCACATTTTGGGAACCCCTGCCTTGGAGGATCCAGATTCAATTCCAGGTCTCATACTTCAATTTTTTAGGATAGATCTGGGCATGGCCAATCTATGTATTAATTTATGTTTTATACACCTATTCTAAGTATTATTTTATAGATAATTTTCATATTTTGAGATATAAAATAAAAACATAGAATTTAAGTGAGAAGCATCATATTAGTGAAGCACCGTAGAGCGAGGAATGCCTATATTTGTACATATTATATAAGGATTTAGTTGTCATAGTATCATTTTTTTTGACTATTTGTCAATTATCCATATCAGTTTCCTATAAAATTTAATAAAATTAATTAATTTTTTTAGATATTCAATCTTTTAATAATTCCTCTGTGAGCTATGAAAAAATTTGAATCTCATATATTTGTCATAAGAACCAATTAAAGGATGCTTTCATTTTTCCATTCTGCCATGCTTTTTTTTGGTAATATCTTTTCTCTAAATTCAAATGCTTTTCTACATTATTTTTATTTGGTCTTTTATTTGACCTTTAAAGGGTTAAATCTCTAAGTAAGCCTTCAAGCTTTTTCAATAGATGTAAACATTCTCTCAGAATTCTTGTTTAAAAACTTACTGAACATTTTAATATATGATGTTACTTTACATCTTTAATGTGATATGCCAATACATTAATATGCTTTTATTGTAAACTATCTGACAAATATTTTATTTGCCATGATTAGCATAATTGAGGTTTGTGAATCAATTCATAATTCAAAATGATTCAGTGTTCATTTGAAAATCAGCATAACTAATATTTGAAAAATAAAACAAACTAGAATTAGAATGTTTTAGAATCAATCTTATATAACTTTGTATATTATTCAATTTTTCAGGAGAATAATGGCAGTGTGTTAAAACTTTATTGATTGCAAACAATTCATTATATTAAAAAGAATGCATTTTGTAATTATTATGATGGCATTAGCTCCACATTGTTGATATGGGAGAGTTTGGGGAAATCATAGTTTACTTGATCAAAGTCTAGAGTTTCATAGTTTTTAGTTTTTTTAACAATAAATTTTAATTTATGAGATTTTAAAATTGAGAGCGAATAACTAAATATGGATTTTATGTGATTTTTACACTACAAATTTCTATTTTAGTGCTATTGCAATCAGTCTGTGTGTGACAGTTACATAATTTCAAAAATTTTACGAATGTTATAATTTTTTTATAACCATCATTCTATTACATAAAAATATGATGATGATATCGTATATTGACTGGATCAAAAGTTTGTATAAATAAATGCATAGTAACTTTACCATTTATATTTTTATTTCATGTTAATTCAATTGCAATTCGATATGATTGAAATATCCATTGTGTCCTTAATAAATTAGTAAAAGACAATCAAAAACAAAACAATCAAAAGTTAAATTTCTCCAATATGATTCTCGATTTTTTTTCTTTTAAATACGTATGAATGAAATCGGAATCAGATTACCCGGCATATACATTGTATAAATTTGTAATTAAGTCTTTTATTATATTAGTAATCGACGATTATATATTTACTAATAAAAGTAACCAATGATTATATTGCTAATATTAAAATGATATAAAACTTCATCAACAATATCCATTTTGAAAATTAAGAAATCGCTCATATAATAAAAGGTAGTTTTAGTGACGTCATACAAACCGACGAGACTTATCAAAGAACTTATAAAAGAAAAGTATTTTAAATTTACCTGGTCTCGCTTTCAGTTTTGCTTCTGATATTCTTTTATTGGCCCTCCTTTCGAATTTCACATTTTCTTGATCCATAATTTATTTTTTCAGTTTATAAAATATTTTCCACATTCAAATATACCTTACTCCGTCGCCATCTTGAATCCAACTGTGCTTGTTGCGAAATGCCATCTGTTGGCAAAATTATGAATTTATTTTAAAGCTAGGAGAAAAACGTGTTCGTATTGCGGCAAAGAAAAAGGAAGAGAATTGGTATGTTGTTAGTATAAATTTTAATCTTAAAATGTACCGTTCAACTACACTAAGTATCATAAGAGGATTAAATTTATTCTCTAAAGCGGAAGTTTCCAAAAGTTTTTGTGTCAAGGTTGCAAATGCGTTTACCTTTAATGCTATTACTTCTAATGTGAAATGGAGCCATTTTGCTCTTCTGAACCAGTATCGAAATTGTTCAACCGATACAAAAGATGAAGATAAGTCGGAAGTAGTAGATCCTAGCAAGGATAGATCTAAAGTTATTTCACCTGAAACAAGCATTCGTTATTTGGAAAGTAAAGCTTACTACGATACTTACCAAGATCAACCAGTTTGGGTTCCTTACAGAAGAAATTTCAAAGGAACCATTGCACCTCCAACCAGAAAGACTTGTATCAGACATTCACAAATTTCAACTGGTAGTCCATGCCCTATTTGCAGAGATGAATATTTGGTTTTACATTATACAAATGTGAAACTGCTGAAGCAATTTATATGCCCATACACAGGAGAAATTTATAAGACAAGAAAAACAGGATTGTGCCAAATGCAACAAAAGAATCTCTTAATTGCTATTCAGATGGCTAAAGATTATGGTACTATTACGTTTGAGGTTCCATTTCGAAGATATGATTATGAAGAATTTTTTTCGCAATCCATCAGTAGTTAATCTGTGTGAACATTTCATCTGTGATTATGCAGTGTAAATAATAGATACTTCATATTAACAAAAAATTAATGTAGAATTAATTGTTCAAAGTTATTAATTGTATTTATTGGATGAATTAAATAAACACAATTGATAAAGCAAATCTCTTATCAAAATCAATGTAGTTTTGATAAAATGTATCTTTATCAACTAAATAATAAAATACTATAATTCTTAGTAGAATTTTACATTATCTTAAAAGTTTTTCATTAGTACAGTCTGAAAATACTATTCTGTGTACATAGGATGATTCATATTCCATTCTGTGAACAAATAAACATGAATAATTTTCTATAGGTGCAGCAGGTCTATTTTTAGTCCAACTATGTAAATACTCTATAAAAATTATATTAAATTATAAAGCTAATCCTCATTTTATGTTGGGAATAGATTCTGCCATATTAGTTTGTAATTCAAAACTTTGTAATTTGAAGTAAAATTAAAGGTCAGTTTTTGGAAGTTTCCATACACTTCTCAATGGCAGAGGGCAACACACATAGGTGTCCCTTTTGTTCTATTTACAGAAGCTTCTAAAATTGTGTAGAGATACATAAAAACAGTAACAAATTCTATAAAGCTACAAATTTTGAAATTAAGCAATTTCGAGGTTTTGTAAATCGAGGGTTACCTGTATATATTTCCAAATACTCTACAGAACTCTCTGAACATTTTAAAAATTGCCAAATAAATTACCTATTTTAATAGAGAGTTGTAAAATGAATAAATCTAGTAAATAATAAATAGAGTAGTTATATCAAAAAAATAATTAAGATGATCAGTCTGCAGTTATAACAATGAACAGGAAAATTTATTATATTCTGCTATATTTTATTTGGAATGTTATAATTTAATGGTTTAATTTGAATTTGAAGAAAGAATATAGTAAATTAAGATAAAAAATCAAATGTTTGGGAAATACTAAAATTTATTGAGAATTGTTTTGCATTTTAAGTTCTAACTTCAATTTTACAAAAATTACATGTGTAACTATTAAATATACAAAAACATCAAATATTTTTTGTATTTAATCATTTTATGTCAATACAGATTTAATATGAGGATTTAAAAAATTCCTTAATAAACTATATTTGCTAAAGTGTGATTTTATATATTAGGAAGGGAAGAAAGATATTTTCATTAGATATAATTTAATACACAAAATTTACTTATACCTGTATTTTTAAAATTTAAAAATTTTGATTTAAAAATTGAATTATGCATATAATTCAGATTCTTTTTTTTATAGTAGTACCATTTAGATTCTGATATAATTTATATCCTAATTTGGGTTTTAACAGGTTTTTACCTGAATTTTATTGATGTTTAAATAATATATAATAGTTGGAGATAAATGATGATTTTGAATAATATGTACACTTGCATAGGTAAGAAATTATTAAAAGATATTTAATATTAAATAAAACAAGATTATTATATTGATTGGTATTTTTATTATTTTTGATTTTCAATTGTGATGCTCTATGTGAAAAACTTAAATAATTTAAGTATTGTCATAATTTTTTAGTTTACAATTATACATTTTTGCAATATATTTCTTTGAATTTCAGAATATATAATTCAATGGCAAGAATATTTGTAAAATAAAAATTGTTTAAATAATTATGTAGGGTTACATATAGCAGTTATCAAATTTATATTTAAAATATTTAATATACTGGTAATTATCAGAATTAATCATTTCAATGATCATGATTATTCTGTAACTTCAATAAATGTTTTATGAAAATTTACCTCTTAATATATATGTTTTACTTTTAAGTGTTTTAAATGCTGAGGAAGGCATAAAGTGCATTGAAAATGTTTCTGATCAAAAAGCATTGGATTTCTAAAGGCTTAATATTTGTGTTTATGTAATTTTAGTGACATACTTTCAAGTGTTTGGAAAAAATTTTTTATAATCAAAAGTGTGCACAACTTCAAAATAGTTGAGAACCATTGTTATACACTAGTGTAAAATAAAATTCATCTTGTCATATATTGTCTTGAAAGTTTTATAATAGTTTGAATTTGCCAATTTTTAGAGATATTTTAGATAAGCAATTGACTTTTAAATAATAACTTCAAGGGAACTATATCCAAATAAACCTAAATTATCTGGCCAAATTTTTGCCCTTGAAACCATAACGGAAATAATTTTAATGGTTTGAAATAATTTGAACTAATGTTAGCGCCACAGATTAGTAATACACAGATAGTCAACTCCCGAAAAATCACGTGACAAATGTACATACAGCGCCCTCAGCTGTACTTACAGGAACTACAACTCACGTGACCTAACATTCGAGTTTTATTTTTTTAAATATTTTTCAAAATCATTTCCTACTGTGCAGAAATTATATATATATTTTTAGAATTAATTAATAATTAAAACAAAATTAGATTTTGAGAAGTGACAGTGGTTTCGGTTTCTTTCTCACCACTGTCGAACTCAATTTAAACCGTTGGGAAGCTGGCGCCATATTTAATTTTTTGTAAGTTTTATTAAATTTTGTTCTGCCATAGCCAGTTATAAAATAATGAATACAAAGAGCACAGATAAGAGGATTCCATGTATTATTTGCGGTAATAACAATCCGCCGCTGTTTCATTTTCCGTCGAGAAAAGAAATGTAAGTTTGATTCACTTTTTGTAAATTCTGTTTTCAATTATTAAGTTTAATTA
>AYEL01056059.1:0-38961 GCA_000484575.1 Olivierus martensii
AGCCAAATTTTAGCCCTTGAAACCGTAACGGAATAATTTTAATGATTTGAAATAATTTGAACTAATGTTAGCGCCATCTCGTAATTAGAATAATTATTAATTTTACAAATCAATGAGTGGCGCCATCTATTAATTAATAATTGAACTAGAATTTTTAACTAATTTATCCGAAGAAAAAATAAATTATTAATTAATAGATGGCGCCACTCATTGATTTGTAAAATTAATAATTATTCTAATTACAAGATGGCGCTAACATTAGTTCAAATTATTTCAAATCGTTAAAATTATTTCCGTTATGGTTTCAAAGGCAAAAATTTGGCTTGATAATTTAGGTTTATAAGCAATTGAACTATGAAAAGACATCTTAGTGAACTGATAAATTTTTCTATTTCTCAATTTAAATTATCTGAATCAGCTACTGTATATTGTTTTTGATGCAAAATAATAAAATATATCAAAATGCAGAATTATTTTTCTAAAATTTTTATCTGAGATCTCATATTTTTATTATAATGTATTTATTTCTCTAATTAAAAATGCTAATGTTCTTTGAAAATATTGATGGTACAAAAATAAGCAATAGCACTATGCAAAAAAGTTTAGTACAAACCAAAGCAACATTTTTTGATTAACAGCACTGGTCTACATCAACTTCAACAAACACCTGGACAATTTTCCAGCATTCTGTTGGAAAATTGCAATGTTCAAAAAAATTTTAAATCCATAATAATGGAAGACAAAGAAAAGCATGACTCTAAATTCAGCATCACCATTATTGGCTAGACAATAAAGATTTTCTTGATTTGTCATTACACTTGCAAGTATGATGATAAATCAAGAAAGCTAGTGCTTTTAATGAGATTTATTTGTATTATATGCTTATGTTCTATTATTCAGTTGTCTCAATGAATTTTTAAAGTTGTTTTTATTTTTACATCTTTTATAATTTTAAAGGATGCACATATTTTACTTTTGCCTAGGTCCTGGGTAAGGCTTAAGATGGTTCTATCCATAGTGTAGAATAGTTGGCCTCTGTATTTTCTGGTTGGGAAGCAGTATAAAAACAAGAAAGAAGTATACCATAAGCTGAACAGCTGAAATTGGATCAGCTGAAAATGAAGAGAGGGTATTGGAGCACATGGCTGAAGCATCAGTTTGAATTTCAAATCTAAGAAAAATCATCATAATTTTAAATTACTAGTATTTTCAAAGTCAAAAACTACTAAAAGAGATGATATCGAAGTATAAATCTCAGAATTTTAAGGAAATTTATGTCACAAACTAATTTAGAAGTATTGATATCAAATATCAAGTTTATTTTGTAGAAAGTGAAATACTCTTTTGCACAATATTTGCATTGTTCTTCAAAGGGTCATTATTGCCTTTGTTGTTTATAAAGTTTAATTGATATACAAACTCAATTTTAGGATTAAAGGATCGAAATAACATAATCAAATTACATTCTTTGATTCATAATCAACTTTCATATCTGCAATTTAGAAAAATGATTCGATATTCGCGGTATATAAATCAAGATATCGGAAGTTTGGAAAATTTGATAATGTTAACAATACTGTGTTGTTTTTGATTTGAGTTTATATCAATTATTTCAAAAAATTGCTAGTGTTTAGAATGGGTATGCCTATTTTTCTAAAAAAAAAAAAAAAATCGTAATTCGCACGATGATATTACAATGTTATTTTAGTACACGTTTTCATTGTTTAACGAAACGCACGGAAATTGTGAGAGAATGGAGTCATCGTTTCGGTTGATACCGACTATTTTTAAATACACTTAGCCCTCAATTTACACGGTTTCGCTTTTACACGGTTTTAAAGGAAACAAAAATTTTTTTTCGTTTTATTTTGATTATTTTGCATAAATAAATTTATAAATTATGCCATTTATAATTAAAAGAGTATCATATCGTTACGTTTTGTGGGTTTACGAGTTCGTAGAGACTGCGTCTCGTTTTACACGGTTTTGGTTGGCACGATTTTTCCAGGAACGTATCTACCGTGTGAATCGAGGGCTGGGTGTATTTTTCTAATTCGCCACGTGGAAACGTTTCATTTTTCCGCTTTGAAGGACCAGAGTTCGAGTTTCGTTTCCCACCCTTGGATATATTTGTCATATGGTCTAAGCCCAGCCCGTCGATCCTGTTCTCTACAATCGGGTTGACTACTACACAAAGGTGAACGGATTGTGGAACAGAGAAAGGATTTGTTTCCCTCCGCTACTTACTAATAGTACTCTTTTACTGAGTGGCGTCATCTATTGACCAAAACAATACTCTAACTCAGTGCTTCTCAAACTATGGATCACGAAGCGAAATGCTGGGGTCGCTAAAATTAATTTCAAACACTTGAATTTCAGTTTATACGTGATTTCACAAACGCCCAATATTTAACGTATGACAACATTTGTATTTTCATTGTAGTTGGTTGATTGTGTTCATCTTAATAAGTGTGTAAATGATTTATGTAATTGGCTGATTGTGTTCATCTTAATAAGTGTATAAATGATGTAGTGATTGGTTGATTGTGTTCATCTTAATAAGTGTGTAAATGACTTATATACTTTTGCTGATTGTGTTCATCTTAATAAGTGTGTAAATGATTTATGTACTTGTTTATGAATTTTCAGTGTAGTTGTTTGATTGTGTTCATCTTAATAAGTGTGTAAATGATTTATGTACTTGTATGGTTGTGTTCATCTTAATAAGTGTGTAAATGACTTATATACTTGTACGTTATTGTTCATCTTAATAAGTGTGTAAATGATTTATGTACTTGTATGTTTTTATAATATCTGGGGTTGCGAAAAATCTCGTAATGAAAAATGGGGTCATAAATGAAAAAAGTTTGAGAAGCTAATTACATCTTTGATTAATTATGACAATCAGTCATCGATGTATACATCATTGCTTTCAATAAATTGCGCTGATGAGATCTATAATAATTTATTATTGTTTTCATTTCACTTATCCTGTAAAACATTTTTTTACTGTGCAGTTTTAAGCCGCTTTCCATCATACAGATACTAAACGAGTCAACTGGGACCAGGGACGTAACTACGGGTTGGCCATGGCCCATGCATTGAAAGTTCTGGCCCACCCTGAATATATAACTCGAAACGTAAAATTGAAAAGAGTTCAACTCCACATAACCCAAGCGGGGACGTAACCACCGATGGGCCATGCATTGAAAGTTCTGGCCCATATGCTGGTAACCCGAAACATAAAATTGAAAACCGCAAGAGTTCAACTCCACATAACCCAAGACGCCTTCTGTATATAACCCGAAACGTAAAATTGAAAAGAGTTCAACTCCACATAACCCAAGCGGGGACGTCATTTTTTTTACACATGAGGTGGGCTGCCAACAAATCAATGGAGGGCCGCATGTGGCTCACAGGCTGCAGTTTGTGCATCCTTGTTTTTATCTATGGCTAAAATAGGCTCATAAATTTCATTTGGTCATTCAATTTGCTAATATGCTTATTCATGTACAGTATATCAAATTTAAACATTGTTGGACTTATGCAATTTTCAATTTATGTGGAATTTTTTTGGATGAATTAACCATGTAAGTCAGGGATATAATATATTCCTGACTTATATAGTTTTTCCTTTTTTCCTTCCTTAGATTTTCAGTCTAAGTAAAAGAAGAGAACAGTTCAAACTATTGTCTGTCCACAAAGCCTTGCCTAGCTAAAGTGGATGAGTCCAAACGCAAAATGGAGAGTCGCAGTCGGTATAATGATGGGTGGGAATTATTGAATTAATATTATATTTAGTTTCGATGTTGGAAATAGTATATTTAACAGAACTTATCATTTATCATTCAACATTACAATAAACTTCCATTCAACTTCAGTTATCTTGCGTTTGAAGACATCCAATGTATGCAAAGCTGTCATCCCTATTTTGTCACTGGACTCATTCAGATCGGAAGAGTGAAGCTGTCATCCCTATTTTGTCACTGGACTCATTCAGTTAGCACACATGTACTTGTCGATGGTTGCGGCTAAGCTGGTCAGACAGTAGGTCCATTCTGACTAATATCTTTAGTCCTATTAAAAATATCATATTAGTCCAAATGAAATGAAAAGTTTTTATCAACAGTGTCAACAATTAAAAAGAGAGATTTTTTTTATGTTAATTCATTTATTTTAGGGATTCAAGTTTCTGAAATAAATATCTGATTATAAAATGAGATTATTGAAGAAGCTTCAAGATAAGGAATAAACTATTATTGGCAAGAAAGAAGCTATTTCAGGAAATTCTGAAATTAGAAAAAAAATTTCTAAAATTATAAATGACATTTTTGATTAATTTACTGAAAATTTAGATTAAACACACTGTAGTATAAACCATCATAAGTTTTCTTAAAATAAGTGAGAAAAAGTTTAGGACTCTTATTTTAATTATTCTTATATATATAAAATCACAAAAGAAAAATTGTTATAACTTGTCTTATTGCTATGAAAATCTAAAATAGAGAAAATAAGAAATTGAAAGTTTTATTCTTATATTTTCTATAGTAAATTATTTTGATGTATTATCTAATCTCTGGAAGAGATAATATTTAGTTTGTGATTATCATCTCAATGAAACATCGAAAGAAGATTACTATGTAAGAAAATAATTTATTTTAATAAGTCATGCAGATCTGTACTTTTGATGAAAGTTTCAGTAAATATCAATAGAAATAAAATAAATAAGAGTACAAGCCATATCTTACAAATAATCATTAATATAATTAATATTTTCCAGTTAAAAACTAAAGTTGTCCACAATAAAAAATTTAATTAATATTTTATAAAAAAATTGCTTATTGACTTTAAGTATATTTCAGGAAATACAGAAAACTTTGAAGAACCATTTAGAGGCACAACAACTCATCCTGGATATATTGCCTTATCTTTTTATTCAGGGCTATTTTCATATGCTGGTTGGTAAGTAGTACAGCAATAAAAATTCTCTGTTTTTGTTTCATTTTATGCAAATTTGAATTATTTATTTATATTTCTATAGGAATTATCTAAACTTTGTTACAGAAGAATTAAAAGATCCTTTTAGGTAAATATAAAATTATTTTATTTACTACATTAAGTTTTATTTTAATATTACCGTAACTCTTTTCAAAATATAGATAAGAAAAGATTAAAGAAATATGATAATATAATTATTTGATGCAATTTGATTTTAGATATATTAAAAATGAAAAAGCTGTATTTTATATTCAAAGGCATGTTAAAATTGATGCCAGTAAAATTTGTTTCATGACTAATACACAAAAATATATATACTCTGCTGTGAAAAAGAATTCTTATGTAATTAATGTTAAAAATAATTTGATAATGCATCTTTATATAATCTCATGATTTGTAAGTAACAATTGACTAACAAAGAAACATTTATACAGATAACAAAAACATTCTTGACTATTATTATTATCTACATACTTGTACTGTATTATCAATAAATTATTGTAAATAATTATGAATATTTGTTGTTATAAAAAGCAGTTACTGTTTATGCAGCTATATGTCCCCAATAAATAAGGCTAGAATATCAAAAATTTGGTAGCATATCAAGATGGCCATAGGCATTGAAGTACTATATATGATTAAAATCTGCCTGGAGTGGACATTTTGGGGTTATGATGAAAATGTATGTTTAATTCTTTAGATTTTTTGTTGAAATATGGGTAATGCTGGATCTTCACCTGCCATGGAAGACCTAAAGTTGAGGTTCAGATAGATTGTGGGGTCAAAAAGATGAAATCATTGGATATACATCATCATCATTAGGATAATGATTCTAAGATATGTCACAAAATTCTAAATATGATGTCATTTAGCATGAATCATTAAATATGCATTCATAAAACAGATGGATTAATATGGATGTCATAATGATGTAATGACAGATATGATTGTCTACTTATACAAGTATGAAAAAATTATATGTCAAAAATGTCTGTACAATACTAAATAACATAATGATATGATTTTTGACCACATTTTTATCTGTGGATTACTATGAATCATTTCTGATGAGAGTTTATTGCATGAGTGAAGAAAAAAGAAAAAAGTGAATAAGTAATTATATAATGAATGATGATTAAATTTAATCTGTGATATTGTTGAATTAATAATAAAAATTTTTTCATTTTAATATAGATAATTTTACATTAAAAATATAATATAGTAAATATTACTAGCTTATAACTATGAGTATGTGTTTCTAATGGGAGATATATATGTTTATTTATTAAAATATTAAATATTTGGAGGAAATTAATTTAAGGATTGAGTTAATGGGATATATATATATGTTTATTTATTAAAATATTAAATATTTGGAGGAAATTAATTTAAGGATTGAATCAGTATTATTTTCATGACAGAAAATATCAGAAATATTTAATTATTATTATACTTTATTATTTTCTGCTATTCTGCTATATTTGGGCTTGTTTTTCAATTTTGAGAAGAAATATTTTCTTTCTATAATACTAAATTAGTGAAACAATATACTTGACACATTATTATTGATAATTAATTTTAATCACATAATAAGCTATTTACAATATGTAAAATGGCAGTAGAAAAAATATATATGTGAGAAATTTTATTTTATTGTTTGTTTTGGTAAAATTAACCTTCTCATTCAATAGATGCACAGCACTTACAAGTTAGTATTCCCATTATAAAATAATTATAAATAATCACTGATGATAATATACAAAACTTTCATAATTTGTCAGAACTTAGAATGATAGATTTGGTGAATTAAAAAAATAAAGATATTATGTAAAGCTAAAACTACATAAGGATCCATTATTCATGAGATTTTTAACAACTTTAGTATTTGCATATATTTCAGTTTATATACTAAAGTGAGTATATTAGTACAGAGCAGATTTTTAAATCTATAAAAATATGTAATATGTAAAAAGCAAGCAAAAGTGCTGAGACAAAAAAACATTCTTCTAAAATCTGTGCATTTTAGAAAGGTTAGACTAGGGGTGGACAACTTCCGGCTCGCAGGCCACATTATTTTATTATATCCAATACCAATGCTATGTATACTTACATATCTGTACCTTCTCTTTTTTAATCAACGCTATGTATACTTACATATCTATACCTTCTCTTTTTTAAATAAATACTACATTGTTGTTTTTGTTTTGGCCTGTGGCCCACCATAAATTTTTCTATACAGCCCCTGTTTTTGTTTTGGCTCGTGGCCCACCATAAATATTTCTATACGGCCCCCTACAAAAAAAGGTTTATATCTGTATCTTCTCTTTTTTAAATAAATACTATTATTATCAATTGTACTGTACCTTCTCTTTTTTAAATAAATACTATCATCATCAATTGTTTTTATGTACCTTCTCTTTTTTAAATAAATACTATTATTATCAATTGTTTTTGTTTTTCTCTTTTTTAAATAAATACTATTTGTGGCCAACCATAAATTTTTCTATACGCCCCCCTACAAAAATAAGGTTGCCCACCCCTGGGTTAGACCATGCTTGTTCAAATGTCACTTGTCTGATCCCCATTTTTTCAAATCCTACTTGACTGATTCCAGTTGCCTGAATCCAAATATAAATTGAATCAAAACAAATTTTTTTAATTTTTTTGTTTCAATTTTTGGCATTAATAATTTAAATTTATAATAATTTAAATTATTTATTACTAAATTTGAAAATTTAGTAGATAGAATGTGAATCATATATTATTAATTATTAGGGCTTACAATGTTGAGATCCCAGAATTCCAATCATTTTTTTCTGATATTCAAAGACTGGTATTGATACAAAAATATTGATTTTTTCAATATTAAAAAAATAATTGTTTATGATTTATTAACATAAAGGCAATAAAATTTTTCAATATTTTTTGACAAATAGGAAGAACTTGAAAATATCAAATAGTTATGATGATTGGAAAATTAAACAATAGGCCTTATTTGATATAGCTTAAGAAATATTGCAGACAACAACATATGCAGAATTTGGATTAACATAATGATCTCAGATATTATCAGTTATGCAATAATAATAATGCCTTTTTTATATTTTCAAAGTTCATAAATACAAAAAATTCAGCTTAAATCTATCAAAAATATCATCTCAAGCAAGATATAAGTCAAATAATACTACATCTTGTCTAACTGACATGCAAAACATTAAAATTTATAATAAATTTATATCAAGAGAATTAACAAACAACTAGTTTGATTTCAGTATTCTGGAAAAAATCACAAGACCTTACAAATTTTTACACATTCCTCTAGTCCAATATTTCTCAAAATATGATCTCTGGAATCCACAGACGAGAATATACTTAAGAGTTCCTCAATCTTTCTAAAAATACAAAAAAAATTAAATCATAAATCATAACTGCATGGAAAAATATTGATCAGACTGAAATGAAATAGCTATAAATTAGTTTTGTTTTCTCTAAGAAATTAAATAATTCAATACTGGAAATCTGACAATTTCTTTTTTCTTAAAAAGGGATCTGTGAAGAGATCAAATTCAAAAAACACTGCTTTAGTGAAATCAGTTAAATATATCTTTTTTTTTTATTATTCTTTTTTAAACAGCTTTTAAATCTATTGTGATGTTCTGAAATATTTTTTTTTGTCTTCACACTTTATCGGTTTACGTACTGTATTCAATGAATACAATATGTGAATAAAAATATTCTTAATAAATCATTAATCTTACTGAATTTGTAACTGAAGGATTGTTATATACAATAAAAATGTAATGAAATCCAAACATGTCATGAATTATTATAATAAAAGTTTGATTTAATATATTAGGAAGCATCCATAAACTATAACAGATTGTTGGGGGAGAAAACGGTGCCAGCTCTAAGCACATTAGCATCTCTATATAGTTTACTATATTAACTTGCACAAATACACACATAAAAATAACAATATATTAAAAATTTAGTAAGTGTAGTATATTTATGTTATACAAAATAAAGTTGATTATTAATTTCTATTATAAGCTTTGTTTTTCTTTCATGTTCTTCTTTCAACACTGTATTTTTCATGCTTTAATAGCAGCCAATTCATCAATATAAACATTGATATTAAATTTGGTCCAAAATTTCATTTTCTATAGCTTCATCAAAAGATTCACTAAAGGTTCTTGAGACATAGTCGATCTCAAATAATTTTTAATTGATTTTAATTTCAAAAAAAGACTCCCACCACAAGCTGCAGATATAGGAAATGTTGATAATAATCTTAGATTGTATGTTTCTTAGAAAATGGAATTTTCTAAGTGATAAATTTACTTTATCACGTTATGAGATGTTTATAACTTTTCTAATCAAAAATCCTAGACATCTTTATATATTTAAAAACTAGCTCAGATGAAAGATTAAGGCTTGTAAAAAGAGAAATGTCTGAAGAAAAGAGGATATATATTAATCCTAAATTTAAATAAGCAATATTATATTATTATTTTAAACTGTGTCGTGCAAATTTTGATGTCATGCTGTAAAAATGATTAGAATTTTATATTTCTACACTTCAAACATTTTTGATATAAAATATTTATGCTTAATTGTTCGAAAAATATGTAATGTACATATTTGGAGTTATATTGGTTATAAAAACATCAAGATATATATACTGTATCTAGTTCTAAGACATTTATATCCATTTGTTTGAAAGATAAAAATGTAGCAAAATACCAATGTAAATTAATTTCTGTTTTCTATTATTAAATATATATTTTTATTTTTATGTAAAATGAGAGAAAAAAAATTTAAGCCTTCAAATTTGTGATATCACAGAGGTCAAGCTTGATGTGATGAAAAATGATGGCATTCCCCTTTTTTTCTGAGAGAGAATGCTTTCTAAGGATGCTTGTTGTATAGGTGAACAAGATATGTGGAATAAACATTAGAATAAATGGGGAAAGACGAAACTGTTTATGTTTGAGAGAATGTACAAAGTATACTTTATACATTCCTCATTTCACTCAAACATAGCAGAAGGGGAGAGAAGAATCAAAAATTATTAGAAATAATGTGATATAGATTATGGATTATCATCTAATTTTGATCAAAATTTATTGAGAAAAATGTTTGTTTTAGAATACCAATAATAACATTGGTATCCCGGTTTCATAAATTAAAAATATCCAAATACTGTACCGATATTGAGATTTTTAGTAGTATTGACAGTCCTGTTATTTACCAATAAATGCTCTTAAAATATTTATATGGTATAATTTTTTATTGTCCATTTCACGTTTTATTTTCACTTATTTATCTCTCCAAATTCATTGTTTTTCAAATAAATGTCAAGTCATAGATTCATTATATTAAAATATTTGTCAATACAGTACTGTATAATAATTTAAAGAAAATAAATAATGATATTGAGAAAGCATTCAGGATAGATTCTATGGATATGGAACTGTTAGAAATAACTGACTTAATTGGAGATAGTTGAATTAGATTCAAACTGACCAAATTATGACCATGGACCAGACTTCAGTCTACCAGGCTATTTTTTTTAATTCATGCACTAAGAAAATAAAAGAAATAATAATTGATGTATATTTAAATGCATTAAGTACTATAATTTTAATTCAGATATTGAAAAATATTGTAAAATAATTACATTTAAATATTACTAGTAGTTTTATTAAATTATTATCCTAATAGTTGCCCAAATCATTATAGCAGCCAAGTAATTTTTAATCTGAATTTTTCCTCAACAAAAACGTTGATAAAGTCTAGATTTTGATATTTATAAATCTGGCAAATGCCATTAAGTACAGGTATCCCTTGATTAGTGCACAAAAAAAATTTGAGTCTATCCCTTAATATATGCGGTGCCAAATTTGAATAGTGCGCTTCAACAAATGCGATTTTTTTTTTTTTTTAACCCTCTGAAGTGTTAGCAACTGAATCTCAAATTGTAGTCTATATGCTTAGAGCATTGCAATAAATTTATTTATTTTTTAATTCTATTAATATTATGACTTTCATCGTCTAATTGTTATATTTTAAATTAGTTCGTAATTTTATTTATTAATAAATTTTTTGTGAATGGCAACTACCTAATAATAGCCATTACATTATTATATAGCCAGCTTTGCCTTCAGTTCCTCTCCATTACTCGATGTCTACGGATGTGCAGTTATTTTATTTTTTTTTTTTTTACAAAATTGCTGCAGTTTTGTGAAAAATAAATTTTAATTCCTACTATAAATTTTTAAATATTCTATACATATTCCTCAATGATTTTAAAGTACATGTAATACAATATATATACGTTTTGAGAGGAAAAAAAAATACATGTTTATAATTTTGATATTTTTCAAGCTTCAATATAATTATTCTCATTGATTTTTTAGTTTGATTAGTGTGGTTTTGATATATGCGGTATATTGCGAGGATTTATTAACCGCACTAATCAAGGGATTCCTGTATGTCAATGATGGAAGGGTTACGGTAAGTTCGTTTTCTTGATTTGGATTGTTTTAGTTTATGTTGGAGAATAATGTGAGTTACGATATGGAAAAAATCAATTCATCGTCAGGGAAGTGAGGTTACTTACAATGTTGTTAATATCCTAAATGGTAGGATTGCATATATTGTAAAGCTCGGAAAAAATAATACCGATTGAGAGGGGAGGGTCAAGACACGCAAAATATTCCTAGTGAATTAGGGGTCAAACGTTAAAAATTAACGAGATATAGAGTAGTGTTGACCATCGATAGAAAAACATCGATTTTTTTTTTTTGTGCATTGTCAGTAAACAGCTGCATTGACATATTCTTCATCTATTTTCCAGTATTTTTATTAATTGCTTTAGTTTATTTGCTAGATAGTCGTTAATATACCGTTCTTTCAACATAAAAACATCCAATGCTGCATTGCATAAATTATTTTCCTCATCTATAAAGTTGACAGTCAAGTTAATGTAACTACTATTCTGGATGTCTGTCCATAAATCAGTTGTCACTAAGCAAAATTTCTGTTTGAGCTGTTGTTTGACTATGGATATCATATTAATATATTTATTGGAAATTAATCTTTTAATCGTTGGTCGACAAGGAATTTTGTACGACGATGCTATTTTCTTTATGAAATGTTGAAAACCTTCACGATCCAAATACTCAAATTGCTTATTGTCTTTATACACCATAAATATAAGAGCCTGATTGACCTTATTTTCTGCTGATTTAACTGATTTGAACTCCTCAATGCTCCTAAACGTCTCAGAAATTTTTCTTTGTTTTCCTGGGTGACGATGATGCTTCGTCAGTGTCTTGATAGCGTTTTTCTTCCTTCTAAGTCTTTTTGAACTCCAAGAAGGTATTGTGTATATTTGCTTTCAAGATGACACCTTAAATTCGTGGTATTATCACTAGTTTTCACTTCTTTTGAATAATATATGCAAGTTGCAGAATTACTTTTATTTTTAGCAAAGTGACGAGGATGCTTCGTCAGTCTTGATAGCGTTTTTCTTCCTTCTGTAAGTCTTTTTGAACTCCAAGAAGGTATTGTGTATATTTGCTTTCAAGATGACACCTTAAATTCGTGGTATTATCACTAGTTTTCACTTCTTTTGAATAATATATGCAAGTTGCAGAATTACTTTTATTTTTAGCAAAATGTTGCCACAAAGGTTTTCGGAGGCATACTTACTGAGCTACAAAGGTATAAATACTTTGAAATAAAAAAAAAGAAACGAAAAGCGTTTCGAATATTAATTAAATGACGATAATAGTGTCTCCATGACAAATATAAGCACTAAATCAATATTGTCAGATGGATTGTTTGATTTTCCTAATGCAAAACTAAAAAATTAAATAAAATCATCACCACTTATAAAAAAAAATTCCATTTATAAAAATATGATGTAATATTACTTAACCCAAACGTCAATTCTACTACATAAACAGAAAAAACATCGATGTTCATAAAACATCGACCTCTAAACATCGATGTTCGATGTTCAACATTAATATAGAAACTGAAAGTTTCACGGTGCAGCGCGACGCGTCCCGTTCCCATGCTCTGCTACTTATGCTACCTAGATGCGTGTATACTTCATTAACCTTTGATTTTTGACTCCTAGTTCCACTAGGAATATTTTGCATACCTGGACCCCCCTATCGATCGATGCCATTTTTTCGGGCTTTGCAATGTATGCAATCTTACTTCGTTTTAATAGCTAACACCTACTAATTCTACTGCACATAAAGACTAGTCATTCTATTTATTTCATTAACCTTTGATTTTTGACTCCTAGTTCCACTAGAAATATTTTGCATACCTGGATCCCCCTATCGATCGATGCCATTTTTTTCGGGCTTTGCAATGTATGCAATCTTACCTCGTTTTAATAGCTAACACCTACTAATTCTACTGCACATAAAGACTAGTCATTCTATTTTGTTCGATCTTTAATTGCTAATAAACAACCTAAACATCGTTAAAATAGAACTAACCAGGTAAACATATTTTTCCCTCTTTTTTTTGATTGATACTGTATAAATATTGACGTCGCATGTGACCATTATTCTAGGGGAACACTTATAAAAGTATACAGACTATATTCATAAAATTGCTTTATTTCAATCATATATTTTATGTCTAAAATTTATTTTTTAGTGAAAAATTTTTATTGCGATTGCTTGCTTTGCTTATAAACTAATAAAATTTTGTATTATTATTATTATTTTTGTAAGTGCAGTTTATATATACAGTATAGTCATATAGGATAGGTGGATATCATTTTTCATATACTCTTCTGCAGAGTGCAAGTAATACTAGTATCGTAACAATCTGTAAATAAAGTATATACATACATAGATTGTATTTTTTAGTTGTTTTTTAAAATGTTATATCCTTATTATTGATTTTTTACTCTTCTGCAATCTGAGTGCAAGTAATACTACTATCGTAACAATCTGTAAATAAAGTATATGCATACATAGATTGTATTTTTTAGTTGTTTTTTAAAATGTTATATCCTTATTATTGATTTGCTATTATTTATTTTTTTTAGCCTATTTTATGAGGGAAAGTAAGATTTGTAGAATCACCGTTTTCTGTCTATCCCCATCACACTTAATGACTGCTTAGTAGATTTTCATGAAATTCAATAGCGATTTTTTGTCAAGATAGCCACTACACGTATGTCATTTGACATGCGTGAAGGAGTTAAAAAATATGGCGGATTTTCAAACTCGAAGTTCCCCATAATCCCTTTTGAGGTATTTGATTGCTTTCTATGAACATAAGTTTGGTGATCAGGCTATTACAATCGATTTCGAAGTTAGATTAATTAATCCTGCAGTTTCATCAATATAAAAATGATAGATGTTCAAGCTTTCCAAATAATAACAGATATTTGACAGATTTTTATGGCATTCAGTAAAGAATTTACGCTATTGAAGATGATTTTGATGGCATATATTTTAATCAGTGCCTGAAAAATGCAACAGAGCCCGATGGCCTCCGGAATCTGGGAATGAAGGTATCTGAAACTGATATCAGTTTCATACGACGATATATATACTGTAAAAAATATTTCCTGCAGTTGCCATCACAGTATGATTATTTTATAATAGGAAGGTTTTGTAACTTTGCATATACGATGCTCACGGGAAAACATTACTCCCGAATAACTATAGTAGAATTTGTAATTGTTTTTAACTATTTCTAAAAAAAATACAACAATTTTCTTTAAAAATAAATCCTTATGTACACGTATTCATGAATGCGAATATTGGACATAAGTAGCTTGAGGAATCAATTTTTTTTTCTGTAGATTTATGTATTTGTATACGTATCTTTTCATATTTCGATTTTAAAATCTAGTACTCGGTTCTTATTTATCAAGTTATTTATAATCAAATTGCTTAAAAAATTAATAAGAATTAGTAAAAAGTAGAATAAATTAAAATGCCTTTAATTGAAATCATTTGTGCAGCAGTTGCTGTAACCTCAATTCTGATTATGTTTGATGTTATGGTTATTATTCCCATTGAAAAGATGTAAGTTATTGACTGTTTTATGGTTCTAAGAATGTCAGGATATTAAATTTTAGGTATGATTTCAGAGATGGATACAAGGGGCCATATAAAGTGGGTATAGCCTATTCAAATATATTAGACGAAACTTCCGAAACATATTTTTTCTTTTTTAAATAAAGAATATAGAAGAATGGAATTGCTACAGTGGTCTAATAATTAGTTTATAAATGCGAATATGTTTCTAATAATTTTTCTAATCCAAAAATTTTTTTTCGATATACAGTGGTCTAATAATTATACTCCGTCTCACTCTCAACTGATAGTGACGTTCGCGATCTTTGGTTGTAACTATCCGCTTTTTTTTCGATTGCATTATTTCTATTCGAGCTATTCTGTTCAGCTTCAACATCGTGAACTCAAGTCAGTTTGAAAATGTCAAATACGTTGTAGCAATTTATCTTATTCAGACAAGTTAAAGGCGCACGATTATGTATTTATTCGAAACTTGAAAAATATTTCCATTTTACTTGAATTCAAGCGAAATGAGACGTTCATTCTTAGCAAAATCCTTTTCAAGTTGATATATTTATTTCAATTTGATTAATGTGAACGAAATTTAAAATTTGGCACTCTATTATAACAGTATGAGCCGCTATTAATGGGAACGTTTTGAGCCAAAACACGGATCGGAAGCGCAAACTACGCATATTATTTGGCTTAATTTTAATTTCGAAGTCAATTTTTTTTTTTTTTACTTATAAAATTAAAATTAGACCAAATAAATATAATATGACAAAAATTTATTTATAAAAAATTCATTTTAGATGTTTAGCTTTCTATTGTCATCATTAAAGATATGAAGTGCTTAAATGTCGTTTAGTAGTTTTTATATTCTCTACAAATAGTTCCAATCATTGAAAATTTTTGAATTTCTTCAAAATTTCAATTTTTTTTTTTTTCTGAACCGGTTCTATAGATTATTTTTTAATTATAATATTCGACAATATATTTAAAAATTCATAATAAATATATATTTTTTATAATATTGCAGAAATCTGCCTCGGGCCATTTATATCTCTCTCCCGTTAGTCACCGTTATATACGTGTTAGCTAACATAGCTTATTTCGCCGTTTTAACCCCTCACGAAGTCTTGTCATCCAACGCTGTAGCTGTGGTAGGTTATAACAGCTGTATCAGTTTTTTTTTTTTTTTTTTTTTTCAATTAAACATATCCTAATGTTTCTCTGGGCTGTCTTCCTGTTTGTTTTTTTTGTAGACTGTTTATTCATCTAGACCTATATTAAATCACTTTTTTTTGTTCTCAAAAGACTTTTGGAGAGCGTATATTGGGTGTCATGTCCTGGATCATGCCCGTCTCCGTCGCCTTATCTACTTTCGGAGGTCTTAACGGAAATATATTCGCTTCTTCAAGGTAAGTTATTTAATTTTTATACCGTATATTTTATAAAAAAAAGATATATTTTTATAATTTGTTAGTTTAAAAGTCTATGTAATAGATTAATAGGAGTTTAATTTTTGGATAACGTTCGTGGATCTGTTCCAAGTAGGACGATGGGTGGCCAAAATAATTCTCTTATGCCGATAATAGAATATTTGTTGTCGCTAGCCTTTTCAAAAACAGCGACTTATTTCGGCTTCTGAATAAATTCGATAAGAGAATTTTATTCGATGCAACGGTAAAATTTCGATTTTTATCAAATAAACTAGCGAAAATAGAATTTTTTAAGCATTTTTCCTATCTTAAATATAGTAGTCTACTATACTGTTTTCTCTTCTTCGACCCAAATAATTGAAATCTAATACGTTTGTAACAGTTATACACAATATTTAATTGTTTTTGATGGCTTTCGGTGACCGATTTTGTTCCGTCAAAAAAAAAAAAAAAAAAAAAAAAAAAAAAAAAAAAAAAAAAAAAAAAAAAAAAAAAAAAAAAAAAAAATCTCGGTAATAAATGGAAAGAAATTTTGAATTTTAATTCTAAAAGTGGTACACCTTTATACCAGTCAATATCATAGGAAGTAAATCTATATTTATTATTAATTTATTTACCTGTGCTTTCAAATTCTGTAGTTAATTTTTCTGTAACGAAAAATATTTACAATAAACTCTCTTATAATGGGACGAAAAAATTGCGACTAGTACTCGTATAACGCTATAAACAGTCCCGTATAACGAATAGAATAATTTTTTAAGCGTTACTTACAATATCCCTTGATTGTAATAAAAACCCGTAAAAACCAAACGATGTTTATTTCGTTTCCATGACAACTTTTAGTAACTTTTCTATCAGGTTATACGAATCCGCGTTTTCGGAGTCGGTGCTATACGGAGTCTTACTTGTATATGATATTTTTTAAAATTTAGTTACCTGTATTCTGTTTTGTTTTTTCTTTATTAATTAAAAGAAATTTTCTCTAAAACAAGTTAGTTAAACTCTGCTCATAATAAAATCATATTTGAAACTAACGCACATCTGATTAGTAATATGGGATCACTGCTGGAACTGGGAGACAAATTTAAATTTGCAAAAAATCGTCTGATAATGCATGTCTCGTATAACGCTATTTCCTATAATGCAGACATATCACCCGCATTGTATGGATGTCCCCTGTATAATTAAAAAGTTATTAATATGATTTTGACAAAATTTAGCATTGTAAAATATATCCACTATAATGGTTAATAGGAAAGATTTTTATTTCAAAAAGACATTCATAAATAATTAAAATGTGATTTATGTTTTCGACAAAATTTGACAATAGCGAGTTTGCGCAAAGGTATTTTCCGTTATAAAAAGACCTGTTATAATCTTACAGTTCCCATAACGTCCTAAGCATAACAGAAGCTTCCCGTTATAAAGTTATATTATAAAATAAAGTTATAACAGTAGCCAATCAAACTAATCGCTCCATTATAAAGGAAGCAAATAAGAATTGTACCTTCATGTAAATAATATCTATATTTTAAATTTAAATAACGAAATAAATAAATAAATCACCTGAAATGATGTGTCTATCAACAATTTTGAATCTCGTGGGCAATTGAAGAGCATTATATAATTGTAAAATATCTGTTTTTTTCAAATGTAAAAAGATGTCTAAAGTTCGAAAGTGGTATATCATAAGCATGTTTTGAATTTTTATGTAGAGATTCTCTCATATGTATTGTCCTGATGAAATAAGATTTATCAAGTGCACAAGATGTGGATTTATGTTATGTCTGAAATGTTTTTATTTTGATCATCATAGTATTGTCTGTAAAAATAAATTCAACATGTTTTTTTCCTTTAACATATTTTTCCTTCTGTTTATTATCACATAAAAGCTCACTCAGACGACAAGGCGGGTGGGCTATACCTTTCATAATAACAGGAAAGAAGATTATTTTCACATGCAATAAAGTCACATTGCGAGCGTAAAATAATCTGTAAATGAAGCTACATTAATAAATTATAAAACAGAACTTTAATTATAGTTAAGAAACTAAAACTTAAAGAATAAATACCCTTGAGTGCACTGGTAAGCGACGGAACGAAATCTTGACTGCTGGTCTGAAACTGACTGTTCCTCGGATGCTTATGGCCATGTCCCGCTCTTCCTGGGTCAGCCGACTCTTCGCACGGGCGTAACTGACGAAAACGTTCACTGATTTGAATCTGTTCAATCGCATGGTCATTAAAATTAAAAGAAAAAATTTTGTGGCCATGATTCTTGACACGATATATGCATCAGAATTGGCTCAATGCCAAAAATCAGACTTTGGTTTCAAGAAAAACTCATGGTAAATATATATATATACACACACACATATAAACATTATAAATAACAGCACTATATGCAGTTAGATGTATTAGAAATTTATTTACTACTATTATATGCTAACATTTTCAGTGACTTAGCACCATCATCAGGCATTCTAACAACCGTAAATTTGTTCCAATTATAGATAAACAAAATTTATGGTTGTTAGAATGCCTGATGATGATGCTAAGTCACTGAAAACGTTAGGATATAATAGTAGTAAATAAATTTCTAACACGTCTAATTGCATATAGTGCTGTTATTTATAATGTTTAAAAGATAAGTTGAAAGCAGTTTTAAGTTGTATTGAAAGAGTATATATACATATATTTATATATTTAAATTTTACATATATATATATAGAATATTGAACAAAATTTAAAAACTAAATTTCGAAGTTTAAAATCAAAACTTTCGATAAAAGTTCAAGAAATGAGCTTTTATCGGAAATTTTGGTGCAAAAGTTAAATGACTAACAAGGCATGCTCAACGATAAAAGCGCGCCTCTTTCGGAACAAGAAAAGCGCGCCTTTTTTGGAATGTATCTTTGCGCCGACTGTAGCGGCGGTCGGCGCAAAGATAAGCTTTGATGAACTGCCTCACGCTGCATTTTTCTCTTCCGCATCATGAATGTATCCCAAATTTGATTGTTGATTAAGCATTTATATTTGAATTATACCTCTTAATAATCGACTGATTGAATTATCTATTGATACTATCTTTATTTATAAAGTTTGGTTCCTTTTCGTTTTTACCCGGTTTGCAAGCACCCCTTGTGAGTTACTCCAAATTTTGATGATATAATTAACCACAAACATAGTAAATTTCATCATTCACATTAAGTTGTAAATTCGTCTTTACAAAATTAATTACATAGGTATCTAATATTTTGTAACATTCTAATGTAATAGGTTGTTAGCAATCAATCAGTTTGATAAAATAGTTGTTTTTTTAAAGAAAATTATCTGAATTTTTTAGTTTGTAGGACGAATTATTTTCTAATGTTTTTAATGAAAAAAATAGTTTCTATGGATGCTTTTGAACTCTGCATACAAACAAAAACTAAGAAAATAACACAAGAAAAGTATATTTTAAAAGTAATATTGATACATGAATATATTCTTTGCATATCACAAAAGTGGCTACATATGATAGTGAGATTGACAAAAATGTGTGCAGATAAATTAGTGCAACCATTAATTCTTGTCCTGTGATGATGAGTGGAATGTGTTTGTGCAAGTATCAATCTTGCTTGAATGTCAGTAGTCATTTTATATTAAAGTAGTTTTTATTAATTATTAATATATTAGCTAATGTTATCATCAATAATTTCATTACATAATTACATAATAATAATTTATAATTACAGCACCGTAAGGTTAAATTTGCCGTTAGGTACTTTTCAATTTTTATATGGCCCACTTCATCCTGAAGATTGTTTATCTGGCCCAGCAGAAAATAATTGCCCACCTCTGATCTAAACAGACTGGTATATAGGTAAGATTATCTGTAAAGCTTTTTGAAGAACTTTAAAGCCATTCTGCTACACTCACAAAACAGCACACAAAAAACAAAGCTCTAAACAGGATAAATGTTTTATTAACAGAAACGTTTTCAACCTTATCAGTAGGTCAACATCAGCTGCAATGAATATACAGTACAGAGAGAAGAAACCCCCTACAAAAATAAACAACTACAAAATGACGTCATAAGAGACATCGTATAAACAGTTATAAATTACTACTACAAAATTCACTGCTATCAAACAAAAACAAAACAAAACAACAACAACAATAATTATAAAAGCTGGTTAGTCAGGGGGATCTATTTACTGAAACAGAAGGGTTTATACTAGCAATACAACTGATTACTAGAAAAATCACTCTGTTTAGTTTGCAGGCACGAAATTGCATCTTTTGAAGAATTAAACAAAGCTGCCGACTTATTTAGTAATGAAATGAAATCCTTGCTCCATGTATATTCTCCATCTGCAATATTTAATACTGATTAATGTGGCTTTAACAATGAAGTCACTTTCCAACGTACGTTATCGGAAAAAGAAGAAAAAACAAGCCGGTTATGCACAATCACTGCGTAACAAGATCACCCACTTGTACACAGTGCAATATATGATAAGCTGTGCTGAGTTATTGGTAATGCATTCCTTTGTTTGCAAGAACCAAATGGTGTGTTAGGCCCTATAGTTAATGAAACTTTACTGAAATATACAGCACCCAATATCGACATATGTTGCAGCAAATCTGGAAAATTATCTAGATATCTGGTTGAATATTATTACAAAATGACTTTTGTTCCTCTTGTCACAGAAGATTTTGTCCTTGTTATTGATGCTTGAACTGTACACACTAATTCCGAAATTTATGCAAGTATCTTTGGCCATCAAAATAACCGACCGGAATGCCGAATTGTAATAATTCCTGAAAAGTGTACAGCACAATATCAGCTGTTAGACACAACTGTACATAGACAAACAAAATACTTGCAAAAGAGAATTGTAACTGCTTTAGAATTGTTATATGACCATTCTATTTTGCCTAATGAGGAAAACTGGACAAGCAGAGCAGGTATCATACTTCTACAATCATTAATACATCACCAAATTTCATCCGATATATTCAGATCTCTAATATTGTATTCTTGGGATCAGCCGGAACAGTCGATAATCGTTGCCAATTTTCTAATGTTAAGCAAGCATGTTTTGAATTTTTATGTAGAGATTCTCTCATATGTATTGTCCTGATGAAATAAGATTTATCAAGTGCACAAGATGTGGATTTATGTTATGTCTGAAATGTTTTTATTTTGATCATCATAGTATTGTCTGTAAAAATAAATTCAACATGTTTTTTCCTTTAACATATTTTTCCTTCTGTTTATTATCACATAAAAGCTCACTCAGACGACAAGGCGGGTGGGCTATACCTTTCATAATAACAGGAAAGAAGATTATTTTCACATGCAATAAAGTCACATTGCGAGCGTAAAATAATCTGTAAATGAAGCTACATTAATAAATTATAAAACAGAACTTTAATTATAGTTAAGAAACTAAAACTTAAAGAATAAATACCCTTGAGTGCACTGGTAAGCGACGGAACGAAATCTTGACTGCTGGTCTGAAACTGACTGTTCCTCGGATGCTTATGGCCATGTCCCGCTCTTCCTGGGTCAGCCGACTCTTCGCACGGGCGTAACTGACGAAAACGTTCACTGATTTGAATCTGTTCAATCGCATGGTCATTAAAATTAAAAGAAAAAATTTTGTGGCCATGATTCTTGACACGATATATGCATCAGAATTGGCTCAATGCCAAAAATCAGACTTTGGTTTCAAGAAAAACTCATGGTAAATATATATATATACACACACACATATAAACATTATAAATAACAGCACTATATGCAGTTAGATGTATTAGAAATTTATTTACTACTATTATATGCTAACATTTTCAGTGACTTAGCACCATCATCAGGCATTCTAACAACCGTAAATTTGTTCCAATTATAGATAAACAAAATTTATGGTTGTTAGAATGCCTGATGATGATGCTAAGTCACTGAAAACGTTAGGATATAATAGTAGTAAATAAATTTCTAACACGTCTAATTGCATATAGTGCTGTTATTTATAATGTTTAAAAGATAAGTTGAAAGCAGTTTTAAGTTGTATTGAAAGAGTATATATACATATATTTATATATTTAAATTTTACATATATATATATAGAATATTGAACAAAATTTAAAAACTAAATTTCGAAGTTTAAAATCAAAACTTCCGATAAAGTTCGAGAAACGAGCTTTTATCAAAAGTTTTGCTGCAAAAGTTAGAATGACTAACAAGGCATGCTCCAAGAAAAGCGCGCCTTTTTTGGAATGTATCTTTGCGCCGACTGTAGCGGCGGTCGGCGCAAAGATAAGCTTTGATGAACTGCCTCACGCTGCATTTTTCTCTTCCGCATCATGAATGTATCCCAAATTTGATTGTTGATTAAGCATTTATATTTGAATTATACCTCTTAATAATCGACTGATTGAATTATCTATTGATACTATCTTTATTTATAAAGTTTGGTTCCTTTTCGTTTTTACCCGGTTTGCAAGCACCCCTTGTGAGTTACTCCAAATTTTGATGATATAATTAACCACAAACATAGTAAATTTCATCATTCACATTAAGTTGTAAATTCGTCTTTACAAAATTAATTACATAGGTATCTAATATTTTGTAACATTCTAATGTAATAGGTTGTTAGCAATCAATCAGTTTGATAAAATAGTTGTTTTTTTAAAGAAAATTATCTGAATTTTTTAGTTTGTAGGACGAATTATTTTCTAATGTTTTTAATGAAAAAAATAGTTTCTATGGATGCTTTTGAACTCTGCATACAAACAAAAACTAAGAAAATAACACAAGAAAAGTATATTTTAAAAGTAATATTGATACATGAATATATTCTTTGCATATCACAAAAGTGGCTACATATGATAGTGAGATTGACAAAAATGTGTGCAGATAAATTAGTGCAACCATTAATTCTTGTCCTGTGATGATGAGTGGAATGTGTTTGTGCAAGTATCAATCTTGCTTGAATGTCAGTAGTCATTTTATATTAAAGTAGTTTTTATTAATTATTAATATATTAGCTAATGTTATCATCAATAATTTCATTACATAATTACATAATAATAATTAATAATTACAGCACCGTAAGGTTAAATTTGCCGTTAGGTACTTTTCAATTTTTATATGGCCCACTTCATCCTGAAGATTGTTTATCTGGCCCAGCAGAAAATAATTGCCCACCTCTGATCTAAACAGACTGGTATATAGGTAAGATTATCTGTAAAGCTTTTTGAAGAACTTTAAAGCCATTCTGCTACACTCACAAAACAGCACACAAAAAACAAAGCTCTAAACAGGATAAATGTTTTATTAACAGAAACGTTTTCAACCTTATCAGTAGGTCAACATCAGCTGCAATGAATATACAGTACAGAGAGAAGAAACCCCCTACAAAAATAAACAACTACAAAATGACGTCATAAGAGACATCGTATAAACAGTTATAAATTACTACTACAAAATTCACTGCTATCAAACAAAAACAAAACAAAACAACAACAACAATAATTATAAAAGCTGGTTAGTCAGGGGGATCTATTTACTGAAACAGAAGGGTTTATACTAGCAATACAAGACAGGTAATAAACACGAAAAACTACAGAAAATACATACTAAAGGACAGCACATTAATAAACGACACATGTACGAAATGCCACATAGCACCTGAAACAATTCACCACATTACATCTGGTTGCAAGCTGCTTGCACAAACAGATTATCTGCACAGACATAACCAAGTAGCAAACATAATACACCAAAAGCTTGCAATCAAATACAAATTAATAAGCATACTTACACCATACTACAAATACATACCAGACACAATCCTAGAAAACTCAACACACAAGATGTATTACGACAGAACAATCCTAACAAACAAAACCATACACCACAACAGACCAGACATCATTCTCATAGACAAGCAGAACAAAGTTACCTACATTATAGATATCTCAATACCAGACACACACAATATCCAGGATGCATTCACCCAAAAAATTAGCAAATACACAGAACTCTCACAAGAAATTAAGCGTCTCTGGAGAATGCAAAAGGTAGTCACAGTACCCATCATTCTCTCCTCCACAGGAGTAATCCCTCACACACTACACAAAAGCCTCAAAATATTAGATCTATATCCCAAGACATACATAACACTTGCAAAGTCGCGGATTAGAGCAAATGTCAATATTATCTACTTATCAGCTAAACCTAATGGTTCTAACGACTCTCTGACGGCAAACAAATCGCACGTGGCGCGTGCATGAATGCTCTATCGTGACGTCTGTACAAACTGTAAATAAATTTACAATCAACGTAGGCTTCGACTACTTTAAGCGCCATTCGAATAATACGAGAAGATCGAGAGAACGTGGTTTTCCTATTTTTGTGCGAGTTATGTATATGAACTTGAATTAAAAGGAAATCGTCCGAATGCTGGCGTTCTCAAAAAAAAAGTAGAACCACATAGTACAGAACTATTGTCTGAAACTGATATTACTTTGAAATTAATGAATGCACGTTGTTCCTGTACTGCTAGGTAAGTTTTAAATTTACGATATAATTAGGGTGACCATATTTTCTTAGACAAAATAAAGGACAAATTTGAAAATTTTATTCCTACGTGTTTTCAAACAAGTTAGTAACTATCGGGAGTATGTATGTTACGAAATTTTCTTACCCTTTATATTAAAATATGATACCGCGCATTTTTCTGAAAGTTTGAAACTGACTGGATTGTGTTGAAACAAATCCTTGGTGTAAGTTTTAATTAGCTTTGAAATGAAGAATAAAAATAGATCTGAACAGTTTTAATAATAAAATTAACAAAAGATCAAACAAAAGACATTTTTATGAATGAATTTTTTTAAATACATGATTATATTTTAAAAAATCATAAAATTCTAAACACTTCATTTATTAGAAATAAATATGAAAAGGATTATTTACTTTCTTCAGAATCCTGATTTCGTTTCCTATGTCGGTTTTGTCTGGCACATAACTGCTCGAATGTTTTGTTCGACATTTCAGTCTCAAACAACCGTATAGGCAAATTTTGTGATGGAATGGATCCACGTTTAAGGTTTTTCTTCCGATATTCATATTCTTAAAAATATTTTCAAACATTTTAAAACAAACATGATTTATTTTAGCGACTTATATTTCAGTTAATAAAATTTTGCAGTGTTTACTAATCTTCTAAAGTGCCGTAATCGGTCTTGAAAAAATGCGCACCCCATACACGAGACGAACTTGTCGACCTATATTCTCAATTTAACTTCCTATTCTTTTTTTTAATTGTTTATCTTTTGGAAATATGTGGAAAGAACGTTATCTCTACCTCGCCAGTTCGTGCATCCAAATACGCAACAATAAAAGACCATTATATTTTTCACACCGTTAGATTGATTGTTTTCCGTCACGTGGCAGCCATGTTGGAAATAACACTGGAATGCTGCGAAAATACAAGTCGGAGCTGAAATCGGTCAATTAATTGAAGACTCGTTGATCGACAACAATCAACAATACAATGTACACATAGAAACTTATTAAACTCTACACAGAGAAAGTGAATGATTCCATGTGGTTCGTCAGAATGCCAGTGCGGTTTTATTTAATGTGAATTTAATAATAAATGACACAAACTCGATTATTTATTGAACACTTTTCCAATTTAACGTTCATAAAACTGCATGGGTCTCCCTTTAAAAATGGAAAGCGGAAGCGTACGTCAAAAAATAGCTAAGAAATCATCGTTCGGCCGTCGACCAACTAACAAGGGCTGTGGTTCGATATTCCACGTACTGCACTAACTAAACCTCGGTTTTCTTGGTTGACGTCACAGTTTCGTTTGAATAAAGAACCAGTGTAATTAAATATAAATATTTAACTAACTGCTTTTTTACATTAATATTCAACTGCTTCCTAGTGCTGTTATTTTAAAAGATTACAGTAATTAAATCTTCACAGTTTTCTTTGTTGATGTCACAGTTTCATTTGAATAAAGACCAGTTCAGTGAGCCAGGTCACATGACTTAAGATGAAGACTGTAAAATTAATGTGGATAATTCTACTAAAACAGGTCACATAACTGTTTTAGTAGAATTATCCACAAGTTTGATTGTTAATGAAGTAAATGATACAAGAAATGATTATTTTATTGATGTATTGAAGCATGCTGCATATTTGTATAAATTGGACGGATTGAAAAAGATTGAACTTTGCCCCACTGTGCATGTGGTTAAAGTCAACCTTACTCGTGAGATAGTTTAGATTGTGCGAACTTAGTGCAATCCAATCTGACATCAGTTGGACTAAAAAACCACGAAAGTGAGGAAACTGAGTAATATCAAACCAACACAGTGTGAACTGTGAGAGAACTAACGAATATCGAACCACAGCCTTAGTACTTTTAATGTTGTCTAGATGTTTTTCCCCAAAATTTATATATAGCATGTGGCCTAATGAATTTAGATGTTTTATTTTTTTCATCCAGATATTTTTTCACAGAATTTATAATAGCATTTACCCTATGATATCCAAATATTTTTAGTCGGTTAGTTTCTGGTTATTTATCTATTTTATTTCATTGCCCCTTTTACACATTGTCTTGGTGCAGCTTGGTCTATAAGGCCCTTGCACCGTAAAACCACACACAACCAACCAACCAAATATTTTTATTTCATTTTTTAGATATTTTGTTTTAATTAGAGTTGGCAACACTGGAACCTATACTGGCCACATCATTGTTGCGCATGTCCTATCTTAGTTGAATTTAAATTGCGAGTCGGCATTTGCAATTATTTATACTGTACTTTAAATTAATTAGCCTTTTCAATCATAGGTACTTATCCTAGTAGGCTTTATTTTCTATTGTGAATATTTTCTCAAAATTGTCCTGCTTAGAAAAAAAATTATGGTAAGTCTAACAATAAATATAAATAAACTTTATAACTCAGTAACATTTTCAGCTTCTTCAGCCATCTTCACTTCATAAAATACAAATTGAATATAAATAAGAATAAAAAATAAGTATATTAGAACAAAAATTTAATTTTTAAATTAAATTTTTATATTTTAAATTTATAAAGAGCAAAAACTAGAATCTACTTTTCAACACAATAAAAATAAAAAGACATCATTAAGCTCAGTAGCAGAGGAACTGATTTTAATATCATATTGTACACAAAGAAGTACTTTTGGCTGCTAAAAAGCCATCAGCTTACAAAAAACATAATCAAGCTTTGATGGTTTGATTATGTTTACAAGGCTAAATAAAAGTTACAAGCATACTTTAATCATAGATAAGAAAATTTAAATCCATAAGTGATATTTTTATAAAGTAAATTGTTAAATAAATTTTTTACTTCCTTTTTATGGTAGTTCAACACAAATAAAAAAATTTATGCATCCATGTACCTCTAACCAAGGAGTGCCAACCATAGCCCTCTCCAATTTTGCCAATTTTTATATATGTTGTAGTACTACCCTCCCACAAACCCATAATAAAGTAATATGATTCAACTCTCAAGCATTTCCGAAAAAAGGGATTTAAAGTTTTCTATGTTGTTTATGTAGTAATTCATATTAACATTTTAATGAGTGCTGTCACAGCACAATGTGTTTGGCTTTCAATTACTGATCATAATGACATGGGTTCAAATCTCGTGTTTTTAAAATTTTTTTTATCAAAACTGAAATGGATTATTGTATAATGCATTTTTATTAAATGAGAAATTATTATTTTGCATATACTATACTACTTCATTCAAAGACTGCTTAATATTCTAATAAGTAACGTTCAATACTATTAAAGCACCACACAGCAGCTTAAACTAAACACTCTTTTATTTACTAAAAACGTTTTCGATATTAATATTATATCATCCTCAGTTAAACATTTCCAATAAAAATTATATTGACAGATTTTGTTGCAATTCTGTCTGCAAAAGAATTTAAAAAATAGGGGTGAAAAATTTCGCACGAATATCGAACCACAGCCAAGAATTGCCAAAACCAAAGAAAAAATCATCGGATTCAGTTTCGAATTTTATGTAAGTGTTCACTTAAACAATATCAAAAGTATGTATATTTATGTAATAAAGAAATGTTGAAAATATTTTATATCTATCCATCCCATCACGCCGCATCCCGCCAAAGAGGATTCTGAATGTCAGACAGCTCAATTTTGACATACACGCTTCGCTTCCGCCCAAGGCAGTATATTACTGGATCACTAGCGACATAAGTAAAGTTGTGACTTTCTCTAGAATAACATTCAAAAGATTTAAACTACGCATCTTCAAATAAATAATTGAAAATAATTATTTTTAATTAAATGTTAAATATATTTAATTAGATTGACAAAAAATTTGATTTTAATAAAATAATATAATTTATTTTAATCCTTACTTTTAAAGTAAATTAAATATTATATTGTGCATCCATTTCAAATATATCGCCTCAATTAATATCGCACAACAGTATTCGTAACATTAATGCTGTTTCGAGGTTAGTTAGTTTTGGTTAAGCCGCCATATCACACGAGAGATATACTTAATCTGGCAGTGGCCACTGGTACCAAGGTATAAGGTAGAGCGACTTGGCTACGCGAGAAACGGCTTCTGCGCATGACGTCACCACCGAGACACTTTCTCAGCCGCTGCCTATGTTGTTGAATTTAAAAACACAACTTTACAGTTTAATATGAATTTATTAATAAAAAAATTTGCATTAAGAAATTTATTAACAAGTAAAGTATTAGATATATATATACGAGAACTGCTATTTTCGTTGTAAAAAACAGTTTTTTTCCCGGGAACTTCCGCTCACTATTAGATATATATACGAGAACTGCTATTTTCGTTGTAAAAAACAGTTTTTTTCCCGGGAACTTCCGCTCATATTGAGAGATTTACAGTTAACAACACATCATTCAACCTGCAGTATTTTCTCTTTTTATACTTATTGTTGAAATTAATAAAATACTGAATTTGTTAAAATATATTGAAGTTTTATTGTTGTTATTAATTACCACAAAAATACTCATATTTTATCAATACAGCTTTTCATTAAAACTGATAAGAAAAATTTATTAATTTATAAATTTTGCATAAATGATTACATAATAAAACAAATAAACTGAACATCATAATAATTTATAATGTAATAAAATATGGAAATAAATAAAAATTAAATGTTTAATTAATAAATATTTATGAATTTACCAACAAATAAATTTTAATTAATTCAAAGTCAAAAATACAGTTAAAACAATCTATATATATATATAGTACTTTTTTGTCAAGATGTACAAATATATAAAACAAAATGTTTTATATATTTGCACAGTTGCTTATACTTATAATCATATTTCATAAAAAACAGCAGTAATAGCAGATAAGTTTAAAAAGAAACTTACCGGTTAGCTGTTATTAGTGCTGTTTGTTTTATGAAATACTATACATAAAGCATTTTTTTTATTCTTTTAAAGTGGGAGCAAATGAAGCTTGCCATTTTCTGACTTTTTTATTGTGAAGTGTTTCTCATTCTTTTTTGGCCGGCGGACCGGTGGTTTATTTTAATAAAAAAATTTTACTAAGTATTAAAGAACTACTACATAAGTTAATTGTAACATTTTTATCATCATTTACTTACAATAATATTTAAATATAAAGATAAATAATTATTTTAATTATTATATATAAGTAAATAAACCTTTGGCAAAAATCACAGAAAATTATTAAAATATCAGAAAATCATTGCATTTAGGAACACAACAAAAAAATCAGTCCTATGATTATTTTAAAATCTTTAATTTTCGTTTATTTGGCATATAATGTTAATGAGAAGATTGCCGCTGCTCTTCTTCAATTAACTTTTCAATTGCGGGTTTTAAATTAGTCAAGCTAAATCGGAGCAGTGAAATAACCGAAAGCCGATTTCTAAATTTATTTTTATTACCGTTATAGATGAAAATCCCGCTTCACATAAATATGTTGTTGCGAAGGGGACTAATATTTTCATTGCTTTCTCCTATAGAAATGGATATTCATTTTTCTTCTTGATCCAAAATTTATCTATAGACATTGAAACCTAGTTTTTAACATAATATCTGAACTAATCTCAACGAGGGACTCTCATTCTGTTACTTAAATTTAATTTACTACTGTCGTGTGTTTATTATTAATATTTTTTTTTTTTGGTTTTGAATAAAAAATTTTTTAACGCGGACATGTAAAAATTCTTCGCAGACTGGAGGTTGAGAAACACTGCCTTAAAGCCTTAGCTTCTGCATTCACCCGACGTATCCTTATGGACATTCTCAATCTCACATATAATTTTATCATCTCAGGGCTCGATGGAAACTTGACATGATAAAATTCTGAACCACATTACGCTCGATATTTTCACAAAACTTCGCAATGTTATTTATAAGTCTTTTTATATATATTCTATATCACTTTAATAAAGAAAAACGAGATTCAAATTCGCTCAAATATATAAAAAATACAAATTATAGCCGATGAAATGCTGTTTGTATATAGCTGTCAATGCTAATCAGAGAGAGAGTCTCGATGACGACGTCATGAGCGCAACAACTAAAAGCGATGCGTTCTGCGCACCCCCTGGGCTGGCCAACACCCACGATGGGGTTAATAAGATGGTTAAAGGATGGGGTTCAACCAGCCGAGCCCGGCCTCCTGAAAAACTGGAGGTGTGGGACCCGGATTTGAACCCAGTACTCCAGGGTGGCGAGCCACATTTTATCACGCGGCCATCCGGCTGACCATGCTGTTTCGAACATCGACAACTGCGTACCCGTTCACCAGCCAAATCGATTAACTCCACTTTTTGAACTTTCAAAATTTTAGTGTCAAAACACTCGATTGACTCGAGTATTTATATAAAAAATAAATTTCCTTAATAGTTAGGCTTAACACCACTAAATGACAAAAAGTTTTTTTGGCCATCGAATAATAATTTATTTCGGAAGCCAATTCGATTAACTCCATATTCTAATGTAAATAGTGGCAATAATGTAATTCAAATGTTATAAGTGTGGTATTATGCCTTAGGCATATTTCGAATTTACCCTTCAAAGTCAGAATCATATTTTTACATCCTTTAAAATCACCAAATTGGAAGGATCGGTTGACAGAGGTGTAGGAAAGGTACGATACCACCTACACGAAAGTTCTGGTTTTATTCAATAAATTTTTTGGTTTTAGTCAAGATCATTCTTTAGTCATCTAGGATACGACAATAAGAATTTAGTGGTAACGCGTTGGCGTGCCACTCGGTTTTTTTTTTGGCCCGGCCCGGTGATCCCCGTCCGGCTCCTTCCACGGGTCCTTCTCGAAGGCGTCCGCCTTGACGTGGGGAGAGGGCTTACCGACTGTCACACCCGATTTTATTATGAAAGAATTAAATTCTGGCTTTTACAATTTTTTTCTATTCTGTTTTATCAAAATTCATAATTTACTTTTTCTGAATTTTTATAATACTTTCTGGTTATTTCAAATTATTGCTATTTTAAATTGTTTTGAAATAAACTAAAACATATATAAGAACTCATTACTTACATTACTATATTACAAAACATTTTATGTAACTTTTATATCATTTTAAGAAATTAAAATTTGATATTAATAGTTTTATAAAAATAAAAATAAAGAAATATATTTTCATCTCATATATCAGAAAATAGTCAAGTATATATTTCAAAAAAAAAAAAATTATTTACTTCAAAGCTTGTATGGGAATGTCATCATCTTGTTGTGGAATTGGCTACTGAAAATAGGATTCAACTTGTTTGGATGCCAGGGTAAAAAGGGATTGAGAGCAATGAGGTTGCAGATGGGCTGACCAAGGAAGGAGCTTCTCATCCTTTTATTGGACCTGAATCTGCTGTGAACATTAGATCTGAAGCATTTGGACAGGTTATTGGGGATTGGTTAACAGTTCAGTCTCTCCCCCATTGGAGGTCTATTCCTGGACTAAGATAAGCGAAGGCTCTTATTTAAGGTCCTCCTTTATAGAGAACTAGATCTGCTTATATTGCATAAAAATCAAGCTAGAATTGTTACAGAGCTCCTTACGAGGCACTGTCATCTTAGAAGGCATCTTCACTTAATTGGGATTGCTGATAGTCCCAATTATAGAAGATATCAGGGGAGAGATAAAATTTCCTTTTCACATTGTGTGAATGTGTAGCTCTTTCAGGGCTAACATATGATCTTTTAGAGTTGCATTTTCCTGCACCAGAAGATCTTTTTACAGTCCCATTGACGAAGATATTGTCTTTTGCAAGTAAGACAGAACTTCTTATGGAATTATCTTTTTAGGGATGCGCAACAGATTACTATTAGTCGCAGTGCTAGGACTGTCTATGCCCCCCTTTTCTATAATCAATAATAGGAAAATAAATTCATTACTTCAAAAATCAATTTGAATTATAAAGTTTGATGCAGACTAAGCTAGCTTATACAATACGGCAGTCCTATGAGTTATATTTTTTAGCAACATTATGTAAATAAAATTTTATGTCGTATATTGAACTGACTATGTAAATTATTACAAAATTACAATGATAAAATTAAAACATTATGTGCAGAATGTATAGCTTATCTATTAGTCAGGAGATATAACTATTGCAATTTGATACAAATGTACAATTTGAATCAGATAATTACTATGACATACTATGATTATATATAACTTGTAACTATTGATAGTAATGTTATTGATAGTGTCGTTAAATCTCATTAGAACAGCATTGTAACCATCATTTCAATATTATTGTGTAAAATTGTAATATTACACTATGTAATATTAATGATAATGATTTTTAAAATATTTTGTATGCTGAAATTTTTTAAATCAAGTCAAATTTACATTAGTCATAAACTGTTTATATTTATTGCATTAATATGTAATTAATTTATTAACATATTAAAATGCATTCAAATTTTTAATTAATTATAATTTTAAAAATTATTAAATAATTTTTATTATTAATTTCAATTATAATTAATTATAGTTTTAATTTTTTAATAGATAATATTAATTTACTTTTGTCATTCCGTATTAAGTTGAAGATCGTAGGCATCCTTCTATAGCAGCATTTCTTCTTAGTTTTCTTCAAGGTTTTCTTTAGCGTCTTATATTCATGGATGCTGTATGGCAGAGATACCCTATCATAATTATTTGTAGTATCTCTGCCATATCCAGTGGAGAGTCTGTGCTAAGCCAGAGGTCGCTGCTTCATGATGTGGAAGTGCATTGGGGAAGAGCGAAGATTATCCGACCAAGTGGAAAACGCTGGGACCGAAATATGATTGAGGCATTAGAAATCCTCAAAAACAAGAGGGAAGGATGTGTGATTAATTTCATGGAACCAGAAACGGTCCCTAGTGCGTGGAGATGGTTATGTAAAGTAAGAAAAGCAGACTAAAAAATATATGCTACGATCAGTTTTTTGACACTCCCGTAAAGGAATGTGTGGCAGTTTATGTATAATTTTGCCTGTATATATATCATTTTTATTTTTATTTTGATTTAATTTTTTAATGGTTTCTTAATACTTTGTATTTTAAAATGATGTTTTTGAAAAATTATTTGTAAAATTTTGTAAGGTTGTTTGTTCTATACATAATGTATTCTTGAAGTGGAGTCATGTAACAAATGTATTGCTTTGCTGGCAGGAGGTGCTAAGGGGGAGCATCTCCAGATGTACACCGACCTTTTAAATCTTTGTCGTGTTTGTTTTTTTTTATATGTTAGGTCTCCTGCAGAGGTCCCCATAGCAGGGTTAGTCAGATTGTAACAGCTGAGGAAGATGCCAAGAGCATTGAAAGTGTTTCTGAATAAAAATCTTTTGACTGCTAAAGGGCTCTTGAGTAGTATTTCTTGTAGTTTGTGTTTGGTGCAGTCTAATTGAACGTTTATTATGATTTATTTTGCAAGAGCAAATACATTTGCTTTTTCTTTTTATGATCATAGAAAAATTGCTATGATTTTAAAAAATATTTTACAAACCCAAAAGTCAAAATATTTTAAAGCAAAAAAGTATGCAGTATGACAGACCCTTTTCATAATTACCAGCATATATATTCATGTACCCAGAAACTTTCTGCTATAGGTATTTTAAAGACAAAGTATCAATCTTGTTTAATGATTGAAAAAGAATTGCAAGTAGCAATATCTTCTTCTTCTTCTTCTTCTACTTCTATTATGGAGGTTATGGTTGAGTCTTGTCCTCTGATCTGAAAGTAGTAATATCTTCAATGACACTCCAATTTGAGAGAATTTGTGCTGAAAAATAAGCCCACTCATCGCATTAAATATTATATTAAATATGTATTCTATTTTTTGTTTTTTTTTGTAAGAAAAAAAATTATCTTACAAAAAAATTTTTAATTGTTTAATTGTATTAAAAATTATTTAACCATAATAAATATATATATTTTTATATGTAAAAACTTTATTTATACAAAATATGGTATATTGTTTTGTAATATTAAATTGTAAGTAGAAAATATCTATAAAATTAGACTGTTATGAAAAAAGTGGGGCAGACACAGAAAATATGGAAACCACTGGATTATAGTATTTTCATGATTGATCATCCAGTTCCCAATAGTCCACAACTCTGGGCACTTGAAACTCACAAATCTTGCAGCAATATCCAAAATGCTTTGCTAACCATCTTTGTGAAATTAATGCATGAACTTTCCCAACATTTCCAGGGGTTATGATTGCAAAGGACATTGTATCCATTCAGTGTCTTCAAATGTTTCTTGGATGCATTTGAAACTTCTGTACCACTTACAGATTTATGATTTCCTAAAGCACAGTCACCAAATGCCTATTGAAGCAATTTTTGTATTTCTGACATGCTTTTATCAATTTTGACATAGAATTTAATGTACATGCATTGTATGAATTTCTCATTCATTTTTGGTGACAAAAAAATTGTGCAACACATGCTAAACAAAGAAGTGTAGCTTGAAATCATGTTTACTTGGCACAATGACTCTCTGAGCATTGACTGACAAGGCTGCTGGGAAGAGCTACTTCACAACCCAACATTGTACTGTTCCATTCCCATACAGTGTTGCCAGTTCAAAAATTTTTGATACCACTTTGTATATAAAATTTCTCTTTGTTTGATTAAATAACATTTTAATGGAATAAATGATTTCAAAGTCAATTTTGTATATACAGGTAATTCTTGATTTATGATAGAGTTGTTTTGATAACTCTATCATAAATAAAAAATGACCCATAATGGTAATAATAATAGATAATGGAATACTGAATCCTTTAAGATGGTATAATTGTCTGATTTGATAAGTAATTGTTTTACTACATTTTTTATAAAACTAAAAAGTATTTCTAGCCAATATGCTATGAAAATAGGCAAGTTCAGAATATCATAAAAGCCAAGATTGGAATATCATAAATCAAATGATTGTAAGTTGAGGATTACCTGTATACATAAAATTGACTTTAAATCATTTACTCTATTAAAATGTATTTTAATTAAATAATGAGAAATTTTATCAGTATTTTTAAATACTTAAAATCATCTCTCTTAATAGATATATGTACATATTTATTCATAGAGAGTTTTTATTTGATTTATATGTAAAACTTTAGGAAGATAAACACAATTAAGAAAATTTAAATAAGCAGAAATTGAACTTAATTTGTGCCAAATAAATCCTTGATGATTATAACTGAAATTTTAATAATTTGAAATAATTCTATCCAATGTCAGAGTTAACAAACAAATAATTAAACTAAAAATGGCATCATCTATGAATTAATAATTAAATTAGAATTTTAAACTAATTTATGTGAAGAAAAATTTGCCTTAGCCTAGGATTGAACTAGGAACTTTCATGATAATGTCCCGAAGTCCTAATTGCTAGATCACTGAGGCCACTTGGCAGGTTGATTCTTCAGAAGTTAATAAATTTAGAATTTAATTATAGACATCAGATTCACCTGATAGAAATATTCTTGAATGGATTTTCATCAAGTCACAGGCCTTCAATATTGCTAGCCAGACAACATTTGAACTGGCATCAGCACACTTGTATAACTTCAAAGATGTAATAATCCAACTGAACCTAATTTGTTGGCAAATAAACTTTTTTCTTCAGATTGAATTAAATTTAAAATTAATTTATTATTAATTCATAGATGGTGTCACTCTTAATTTAATTATTAGTTTGTTAATTCCAAGATGGCACTAACATTAGACAAAATTATTTCAAAATATTAAAATTCAGTTATAGTCATCAAAGATTTATTTGACATATACAGTGGGCTCACATTTTTATGAATCTTCAATTTATGAACTACACATTTTTACAAACTATTTAGTTGGTCCCAAAAAGGTCCCTAATGTTAATTAATGCCATTTCCTATTTATGAACTTTCGATTTTACAAACTTTTTTGTTGGTCCATACAAATATACAATACAAACTTCAAGGGAATTATAATCCAACTAAATCCAAACAACTTGCCTCCATACAAGTTTGTAAAATCAAGAGTCCACTGTATTAGGTTCAATTAGATCTGCACCTTAGTTTTTCATTTGTAAGCCAGAAATATTGAATATTTTTAATTCATTTGTGAAATGTCATGTAACAGAAAAAAAATATATGAAAAAAAAATTTTGGCAATTTTTTTATTCTAAATTTTTCTTCTGAAATAACTCATTAAAAAGTGAAATGTGTTAAATAGTTCTTGATTTAAGTTTTAATATAGTTCTATACATGATCATAATATGAGGGAAGATCAAAAGGTTCTTATCCCTCACTAGAAAGCAGATGCACTAATGATTTGAAATTTGATCCCCCAACTCTTCCTTCTCTACATATCCATCTCCTAGGGCCACACACTTCTCACACCTGTGGAACAGTTGTTTAATCTCATCTTTGTAGAAGTCTTCAGATTGGAGGCAAGCCAGCTCTCTGGCAATAATGATCTCATCATTGAAGAAACTTCTTACCTATATAAATGTTTTTTTATATTTGAAAGCAGGAAGAAATCTGAAGATATCAGGTTGAGAGAATATGGGGATGGGGCAAGATTTCATTGCCATATTTGCACAGAAAAGTGACTGATTCTGCAGCTTGATGTGCAGGTGCATTGTTAGCTAGCAGCAATACATCTTTTGACAACAAACTATGTCTTTTTTTTATAATACTATCCCATAACTTTTGTAATAAGTTCCTACAGTATGCCTCTGTTGTTATCGATTCTTTTTGTAAGTAATCTGCCAATATGACACCTTTGCTATCCCAAAACACAGACAACATAACCTTGCTGGAAACACAGACAATATGACCTCGGCTTCTCTTGAATCATCTTGTAGGCTGATGCGACCACATTTGAATTCCCATTTCCATCATTTCACAGTCTCATATAATGGACATTCCTCATCATACACAGCTGACATTTCTTCATGGATTGTTTTTGCAGTTTTCCCTTGAAGATGAAGGAATCATATCATGGCTCAATACTCAATTTGTTCAGCATGACACCTTTTACTATCCTATTTCTAACTTTGATTAAACAAGACCTGTCAAAACAAAAAAAAAAGCATGTGTGTCAGTAAGATAATAACCTATCATTGTTTATAATTACAGATCTATAACATACATACAACATGGTGATGGCAAGAACTTTTTGGCTTCTCTTCATATAAAAAAAAAATTAAAAAAGTAGTACAATTTTTGTTGAAATTTTATTAATTAGTTTTTTATAGTATATTTGGATTAAAATTGCAATTATAAAATTATTGCTTTTTTGTTTATGTAATTGATAGTAAGTTTAATATTAAAATTTAAAATAATTACAGAAACCAAAAACTATAATAAAAATACTTTTTTTGTAATTTATTATTTTTCTATTTTAGTTGGTTATTTTCGTAATATTTTTAATCATAATTTCATTTACCATAATTATTTTGTTTAATATTAATATTATCAAGTTTCTCTGAACTTAATTTTATTATTAAATATCATCTGCTATACAATAAAATTTTATTCAGTTGAAACTGTTTTGATTCCTGCATTTTTGAAAGAAATGCAGTATAGAATAAAAAAGTAATTTACAACTTAAAGTGAATTTATCATTTCTAAAAATTTACCATTAATAATTTTGTTGAGATACATTCTGTAACCAAAAGTTTATAGTAAATGATTTTTATTTTTTGTCTTTTTTAATTCAGGAACACGCAATAATAGTTTAGTAACTGCCAGTCATGCAATATTTTTGGGAATGGGATCTAAAAAAGCACCTGTTGCAGTAGTTGGTTTGCAGTTTCGACATTCAGCTTTTGTAGAAAGATTCTTCAACATTACTTCTCAAGTAAAACAATTTATTAAACTATTTTTAAAACTCTATTTTATAATAATA
>AYEL01056060.1:0-10710 GCA_000484575.1 Olivierus martensii
AGCAAAAATAATACAATAAACCATGAGTTTTCATGTTAGGATCTTAAACATTTTATTTCATAAAGATTGCACATGTATCATACAAAGTAAATTATCATTTGAAAAGGAAAAAAACATGTCACTAATTCATGAACACAAAAAAATTCATGTTCCTGGTAAAATGCCTATTGGTCAAATTAAAGCACGTGATAAGAAATGATGCTATCACATCATGTGATAAGCCAAGATGGCTACTGTTGAAAGTAAACGGAATTGTTAGTCTGATAATTCAAAATAATTTTAGATGGTGGATTTTCCAAGATATATGGTTTGTTACTAAAGGTGAGAGTGCTATATTTATTATAAATATCCTTCTGAATAAATGCTAAAAAATGAAAATATACGATTCATTAATAAAGGTTTACCTCAAAAATAACCGTATATCTTGGAAAATGCACAGTTCCTCTGACAAATTAATTCCTCGTCTCCAATGTCGCAATTATAAAAATAAAAGTAAAGCAAAATTTTCTTCTTAGAATTTGGGTCGATCGTGTTAAATCAAAATAAGTCGTTATAAAAATAAAAGTAAGGCAAAATTTTCTTCTTAGAATTTGGGTCGATCATGTTAAATCAAAATAAGTCGTGTAAAAATAGAATTAAATTTTTTTTCTAATTCGTGTTAAATCAAAATCGTGTAAAAGAAGTTTGTGTAAAAACAGAATTAGGTGTACATTCAAACAGTCTATTGATTTATCTGCTAAATGAGTCCTCTGTTTGGATACAAAAATTCCATTTCTGCCCAGTCTGTGACCAATTTCATGTAGATGTATTTGAGCTTTTTAGCATATATGAGTGCTTATTTTTTGCACGTCATTATATGTGAATATTTGAATATGTAGATTAACAGATACACGCCTTAAAAATATTTAGGACTTTCTTATTTTGGCTATGTAATTTTCTAAGAAACTCTATCATCTCTGGCCATTGGGTGAAAGTGAGATTTTTGGGGAATGATTGAGGGCTAACTATTTATTCATATCATCTGATATATACCATACCATACATATACTCCCATATATACAATAGATGTCACTGTTACTCTGGCAATCACTGAATGGATTAGAAATCAAAAATTTGTTTTGACTTTGCTTGTGTAAGCACCATCATAAATCTGATTATTTCACAACATGGTGGCATCTACAAAATAGAAATATTTAAAATTGCAATAAAATGAATAATTTTTGTCAATTTATGGATCTATGTGTTATTTTAGGTTTTATATGCATTTTAAGTATTATTTTTAGATTAGTTTCAGATAATTTTCTTTTTGAAATATAAAATTAGAAGTGATGCAGATAAACCACATGATTTTTGTGCTTGGTTTATTGACTTGAAGACTTTGCAGAGCCAAAATAATGTAGCACTATAAAATTTTTAGGAGTACAAATTGTGGGAACGAGGACGATAATGACAGGTGTTAGACCTAAATGTGGTGATAGTTAGGATCTGACAACAGTCAGTATTGCCGGGTATGATACCAACAAATGCGAGCAGAATGAAGCAGAATGTGGATAAGGATAGGTAATGAATGTGCTGTTCGGCAAATCGACACAAAGACTACATTCATCAAGAACAACTTCCTTTATTTAGAGAGAGAGATCTCCATCACAATGCATGTGAATGATGATCTTACAATGAGAGGAGAAATACCCTGAATTGTAAGGTTTTTAGTTCTCCATGAAACACAGATTCAGTGGAGGTTGTCGAGACAGTCAATGTTCAGAAATTTTAGTCTTTAGTCTCTTTTCCACAGTCTTTAGTTCATAAACTAAAATTGAAGATACACACAGGTGAAGACTGGAACAGGGAAGTCTTGTATCCGGAGAAAGTGGCTTGCTATCCTCACAAAGAAAAATAAGATCGATGATCTAAAGTCGAAGAAGTTAAAGGAAATTGTCGTAGCACCAGTGAACTACTGTACCAGGACAGATGAAGTAATAGAGTGGCGGTCGTTGAATCAGACGAAAGCGGCCATGAATGAACAAAACTGGAAATAATGGAACAAGTGAATTCTGTTCTCGTCGGACAAACGAGCTCAGGCAGTGGTGGAACAAGCCTCGATTGAAGGTGCATCCGCTCTTAAATATTCATGACCCTTTTTGACCCTTATTCCTGGGCTGAGAACTAAGATGTTTATTTCTCGAACATTCGCCAAGCTAGGTGTCCGATCCGCGCTATTTGGCGGATATCTGATATAAACATTCTCAGCGATTTATTGTTATTGTGGATGAAGTTCACGAGCTGATCGAAATACCATCTATAATATCATTGTATTTTGTTGGGGTTGTTTGACAGAACTCCTTTTTTTTGTTCTTTTCATTTGACCTATATTTGACTTAATTATTTCTTAATTACATCCTGATTATATCACCATTGTAAGTAGAAATGGTCATAAAGTGAGGAATACTTGTATATTAAAATCAACTTTGATTTCTAATATCAATGATATAAAATTATAAGAGTAATAGTACTAGTAATATCATATTTTTGCTTATATAATCAAAGGGATCAATCATTGCAATTAATCTAATAATTTCCCTGACATGTAATAATTATAAATTAAATTGGCAAATTCTCTGCAAAAATAACTTATTTTGATTATGCACAGGCTTAACTTATTCAAATAACAATTATTTAAAAAGATTATTATATTTAAAAGTTAAAATGTATTATAATTTGTAAACAGTTAATAATGATTATTAATTTAAATGAATATAAAAATTTTTAATCAGACGTGTATTATAAGCATTTCAAAAAATTCTAATTTTATTTTGACCTATTATTATAATAATTAAAAAATCTCAAAGATAAGTTAGTAAAAAAAATTTAACATTTGCATTATATATTTATGCATATAACTTCCCCCCCTATAATAGTGAAAATCTGTTAAACTATGTGTAACAATTTTTATAAAGTTTCTTTTATCTAAAAATATCAATTCTGAGTGGTAAATGAAAATTTTCATTCTAGTAATGAAAGGTTTGAAATTAAAAAAAAAAAATCGAAACATTACATAATATTGTACTTTTATTTTATTTTAAAGTATAATAAATCAGCTAATTTCAATGTAAAAATCTATAGTAGTTATAAATAATTTTTCTAAACTAAATAAAATATTAAATTTTACATTTTACTGTTATTTGTTAAATTAGAGGAAATTATTTTATAAAACTTATGAAAATAATTTTCCTTTCTTATTATATCTTAAAATGGAATATAACATTTCATTAAGAGAAGTCTAAATTACTATATATCTTTGATTCTAAGGTGACCATTTTTAAATTTCTGAATTCAAAATGGCATTTTATAAATAATATCAAAAGAAACTTTTTGTTAATTATTTGGAAAAATAAGTAATTTTTATATTAATCAGAAAAAAGTATTAGTATTATTTAAAGAAACATTACAGCAATAATGTTTATTAATATAAACATTACACAATAAATAAAATATGGAAAGTTAAAAGATAGGACAGCAAAATGAAAATAACAAAAAATGAAAGTAAAAAAAATTTCATTGCAACTAATGGAATAAAAATACAACCAGTCTAAAAAGATTGTGGGAAGTGAAAATCCATTTTTTCAAAGTAAGTGCAAAATTATTATGATATTTATAACTATTAACTGATTAGAACCATACAGATTATACAAACTTGATTAGAAATATTCAATATTGTCATGTCTGTGTCAAACAGTTATCCTTGACATTGTAATCCATCAATGAATTATATATTTTTGATAGATAACAATCGGTTATCTATACAAAAAAAAAAATAAAAAATAATGTGTTATATAAAGAAATAATATGAAATAGAATATTATCTATACATTATTTTGATATTTAATTAATGAAGGAAATTTAATGCTGCATAAGTAACCTAAAATATATATTCAAAGTATCATAAATATACATTTTTCTGAGTGTCAATTATTATTTTATTTAATCAACAATACTTTAAACTTACTGGCACTATTATCCACTGTTTATTTCCTATAGTCATCTGAGTATTATTCCATATATTTTCTGATATTCCATTTTCGTAAGTATTTTCTATATCATTAATATCATTAAATTTGGAATGATAATCTGTAAAAGGATGATTTGTAGGCGAGTGAAACTGATGGACAATGTCAGCTCCAGCACTAATAAATAATCTATCTTCAGCTTGTAAAAAGACATGCTCTTTGCCTGTCTAGAAATATGCATTCATGTTTAATATATTAATATAATTAAAAAATATTTCAATAAAAATTTATTAAATAAAATTTCTACTTCGAAATTTTACTCAAATTCACTAATAAAACAAAATTCTGGGCCCTCTAGAATGAAAATCCGAAATGTTTCCACGCGGCCATAATAAGCGAGACAGCTTCTATTGAGAGGAGTTCGCTTCAGCTTATAACGCCATCTAACGAGCGGGGGGATGAAACACTTTCAATATTCGGGCATGCGTTGATCACATGAAAGTTTTGCGCAGAATCGGAAATGGCGCTAAGTTAAAAATTTCAACGTACAGACCACGAGGTATAGACGGAAGAAACCGAGCGTGTAAAATCAAAGATTTACTCTAAAATTTCTATTATATATTTTAAGGTTAACAATATGAAACCTAAAAAGAAATCAAATTACTGTTCGTTTGAAGGTTGTAATAACAATTCATCTGATTTGTAGTTGCGAATGTATAGATTTCCCAAAGACAAAGAAAGGTTAGTACTGTACAAATTTTTGTTTAAAATTTTTATCAATTTGACAAATATTCATTAATTTTTTTAAAGTTTTCGTTTTGTGGCAATGAATTATCTGTTTTACTATCTTAAAATAACTTATGATTTAGAATACAGTATTTTACATTGTTTCACTCAATATGCAATTTTTTTAGAACATGATCTAGATAATTTTCTTTTTGAAATATAAAATTAGAAGTGATGCAGATAAACCACATGATTTTTGTGCTTGGTTTATTGACTTGAAGACTTTGCAGAGCCAAAATAATGTAGCACTATAAAATTTTTAGGAGTACAAATTGTGGGAACGAGGACGATAATGACAGGTGTTAGACCTAAATGTGGTGATAGTTAGGATCTGACAACAGTCAGTATTGCCGGGTATGATACCAACAAATGCGAGCAGAATGAAGCAGAATGTGGATAAGGATAGGTAATGAATGTGCTGTTCGGCAAATCGACACAAAGACTACATTCATCAAGAACAACTTCCTTTATTTAGAGAGAGAGATCTCCATCACAATGCATGTGAATGATGATCTTACAATGAGAGGAGAAATACCCTGAATTGTAAGGTTTTTAGTTCTCCATGAAACACAGATTCAGTGGAGGTTGTCGAGACAGTCAATGTTCAGAAATTTTAGTCTTTAGTCTCTTTTCCACAGTCTTTAGTTCATAAACTAAAATTGAAGATACACACAGGTGAAGACTGGAACAGGGAAGTCTTGTATCCGGAGAAAGTGGCTTGCTATCCTCACAAAGAAAAATAAGATCGATGATCTAAAGTCGAAGAAGTTAAAGGAAATTGTCGTAGCACCAGTGAACTACTGTACCAGGACAGATGAAGTAATAGAGTGGCGGTCGTTGAATCAGACGAAAGCGGCCATGAATGAACAAAACTGGAAATAATGGAACAAGTGAATTCTGTTCTCGTCGGACAAACGAGCTCAGGCAGTGGTGGAACAAGCCTCGATTGAAGGTGCATCCGCTCTTAAATATTCATGACCCTTTTTGACCCTTATTCCTGGGCTGAGAACTAAGATGTTTATTTCTCGAACATTCGCCAAGCTAGGTGTCCGATCCGCGCTATTTGGCGGATATCTGATATAAACATTCTCAGCGATTTATTGTTATTGTGGATGAAGTTCACGAGCTGATCGAAATACCATCTATAATATCATTGTATTTTGTTGGGGTTGTTTGACAGAACTCCTTTTTTTTGTTCTTTTCATTTGACCTATATTTGACTTAATTATTTCTTAATTACATCCTGATTATATCACCATTGTAAGTAGAAATGGTCATAAAGTGAGGAATACTTGTATATTAAAATCAACTTTGATTTCTAATATCAATGATATAAAATTATAAGAGTAATAGTACTAGTAATATCATATTTTTGCTTATATAATCAAAGGGATCAATCATTGCAATTAATCTAATAATTTCCCTGACATGTAATAATTATAAATTAAATTGGCAAATTCTCTGCAAAAATAACTTATTTTGATTATGCACAGGCTTAACTTATTCAAATAACAATTATTTAAAAAGATTATTATATTTAAAAGTTAAAATGTATTATAATTTGTAAACAGTTAATAATGATTATTAATTTAAATGAATATAAAAATTTTTAATCAGACGTGTATTATAAGCATTTCAAAAAATTCTAATTTTATTTTGACCTATTATTATAATAATTAAAAAATCTCAAAGATAAGTTAGTAAAAAAAATTTAACATTTGCATTATATATTTATGCATATAACTTCCCCCCCTATAATAGTGAAAATCTGTTAAACTATGTGTAACAATTTTTATAAAGTTTCTTTTATCTAAAAATATCAATTCTGAGTGGTAAATGAAAATTTTCATTCTAGTAATGAAAGGTTTGAAATTAAAAAAAAAAAATCGAAACATTACATAATATTGTACTTTTATTTTATTTTAAAGTATAATAAATCAGCTAATTTCAATGTAAAAATCTATAGTAGTTATAAATAATTTTTCTAAACTAAATAAAATATTAAATTTTACATTTTACTGTTATTTGTTAAATTAGAGGAAATTATTTTATAAAACTTATGAAAATAATTTTCCTTTCTTATTATATCTTAAAATGGAATATAACATTTCATTAAGAGAAGTCTAAATTACTATATATCTTTGATTCTAAGGTGACCATTTTTAAATTTCTGAATTCAAAATGGCATTTTATAAATAATATCAAAAGAAACTTTTTGTTAATTATTTGGAAAAATAAGTAATTTTTATATTAATCAGAAAAAAGTATTAGTATTATTTAAAGAAACATTACAGCAATAATGTTTATTAATATAAACATTACACAATAAATAAAATATGGAAAGTTAAAAGATAGGACAGCAAAATGAAAATAACAAAAAATGAAAGTAAAAAAAATTTCATTGCAACTAATGGAATAAAAATACAACCAGTCTAAAAAGATTGTGGGAAGTGAAAATCCATTTTTTCAAAGTAAGTGCAAAATTATTATGATATTTATAACTATTAACTGATTAGAACCATACAGATTATACAAACTTGATTAGAAATATTCAATATTGTCATGTCTGTGTCAAACAGTTATCCTTGACATTGTAATCCATCAATGAATTATATATTTTTGATAGATAACAATCGGTTATCTATACAAAAAAAAAAAATAAAAAATAATGTGTTATATAAAGAAATAATATGAAATAGAATATTATCTATACATTATTTTGATATTTAATTAATGAAGGAAATTTAATGCTGCATAAGTAACCTAAAATATATATTCAAAGTATCATAAATATACATTTTTCTGAGTGTCAATTATTATTTTATTTAATCAACAATACTTTAAACTTACTGGCACTATTATCCACTGTTTATTTCCTATAGTCATCTGAGTATTATTCCATATATTTTCTGATATTCCATTTTCGTAAGTATTTTCTATATCATTAATATCATTAAATTTGGAATGATAATCTGTAAAAGGATGATTTGTAGGCGAGTGAAACTGATGGACAATGTCAGCTCCAGCACTAATAAATAATCTATCTTCAGCTTGTAAAAAGACATGCTCTTTGCCTGTCTAGAAATATGCATTCATGTTTAATATATTAATATAATTAAAAAATATTTCAATAAAAATTTATTAAATAAAATTTCTACTTCGAAATTTTACTCAAATTCACTAATAAAACAAAATATTTTATTTACAAAATTTTTAATAATGATGATTTTTAATATAAATGATGCTGACTTTATGAGTAATGAATATAAAATTTAATTACTGACTACATAATAATAAATCTTCTGGATAATTTTGTCTTTAGTTGAAGAAACTATTGTCTATTCTGTTAAAAAAACATTATCATATTTATGTATTTTTTTCATATAATCCAGTACCAATTAATTAAAAATTATTATTTTTAATATTCAGAAATCATCATCATTAATTATCTATATACATTTTTTTTAAACCAAGACTGGCCAATCTGTGGCCCACTGCATTCTTTTGTATAGCCCACAAGGCGATTTTTATATCACTAACATCAGAATTTCACAAACTTTTTCATCTGTGGCATCCTAAACTTAATATATTTATAAAAATTGAATGATTGCAAAGAAAAATATAGGATTGTTTGGAAAGTAATATTGTTTTTTTTTCATGAAAATGAATGACAATTTTTTTATAATATATTTATATTTTATTTAATTATATATTGACCATTTTGGTCCAATACATTTTGCCTTTCTGTAATAGCATGATTCCATGCTTGTAGAACTTCTGAACTTTTCTTGCAAAAAAATTGAAACAAGTGATTTTTGACATTCTCATTTAATGCTTGCAAAAACTGAACCAAGCGATTTTTGACATCCTCATTTAAACTGTGTGTTTTGCCATCTAAAAGAATTCTGTAAAGATCAGAACAAGTAATAATCAGAGGGTGCCTTATCTGGTGAATATAGTGGGTGCAGTAGCATATACCAACCAAGCTGTAACAGCTTCTGGTAAGTCATCAAACTTGTATGAGGTCTGGCATTATCATGGTGAAACACTATGCCTTTTCTGTTAATTAATTCTGACTTCTTCTGTTTGATGGAATCACTTGGTTTGTCCAATTGGTTCTGAATTAATTGTGGAATTGTCTGGTAGGAGCTCAAAAAAACACTTCCCTTGAAATCCCACCAGAGAGAATCACTATTTTTTGATGAATATTGGCATTTGAAGTGCTTTGAGCTGGCTTATCTCTTCTGCTCCATGATCGCTTGTGCTCAACATTGTTGTAAACAATCCATTTTTCTTTGCCAGTTATGATTTGCTTCAGAAATGGATTCAATGTGACAAAGCAAATTTCTTTTCTTTGAGAACATGTGGAACCTAAATATGGCCATTTGAAATGACTTGGCATGACTTGGTGACTCGCCAAGTCAAGCAAAGCCATTTCAAATGATTATGAATGGTGAAATTCGACAAATTCAATCTCATAGCAATTTCTCAAGTTATTATTCAGTGGTTTGCTTTAAACAATACCTTTATTTTGTCTTCATCAGCTTTAACTGGCCTTCCATAACTGGATGCATTTTTAATGAAAATTTTGCAAACCAGTTTTGGCACTGGCATTCTGTTAACACATCTTTCCCATATACTTCACATAACTTTTTTCTTGCTTGAACAGCATTCTTACCTTTTCGGTAATAAAAAAGTAAAATATGCGAAAATCTTCTCCTTATTTTCCCTTTTTGATACATCAAAAAAAAAAAGAAAACTGCATGAATCAAAATTTTTTTTATAAATAAAACCTTGAAATGTCAGCTGTCAAAATATATAATGACAATACGGTTTAGAATGAAATTAGCTGGTTAAAAATACAATGAATGGCACTCATGAAAAAAATGAAATTACTTTCCGAACAACCCGATAGATATATCATTGATGTAGATTTAAGAATGCTATGGAAATAAAATATATTGTTAGGACGTTTGAACACTTTAATACGTGGACTGCAATACACTGAAAATTGTGGAATCTGTGGAAAAATGTCAGTTGGCCAGGCCTGTTCTAAACAGTAAGACAGTGGAATTCTATACTCTCAAATTTAGTCTAACTAATGTTATAATTAAAAAATAAACTCTTTTTAAATTCAATAAGTATTTCAATATTTTAGATAATAAGTAAAAATTCTGAAATAGTTTAAATTTGTTGCTATGAAAATCTCAAAGTGTGACTGACAAACTATTCATCTTTCATTTTTATGCTAAGTTAAATTGTTTTTGCTGTCTAAAATAATCACATTATTTTTTCAATAAATATAGTCAATTCTGTTTCAGAAAAGACTTGTTTCTTTTTTAATCCTTCTAGCTAAATACATACAAAGAGGTGATAATCTTTACATAAAGGCCACAATGATTCTTGCCATTCTTGCATATCAATAACTTGGAGAAAGCTTGTATGACTTTTACTCAATATTCTTAGAAAATTTTTCAAAATACTGATATAGTGAATTATACAAATATTTGAAGAACAAACTTTTATATATATTCTTGTGATTATTATCAAATTATTTTTCTTATTTTTTTGTTTTATGCTCTTATTTATTAGGAATTTTAATAAGAGAAATAATTCTTGAGATTTTAATCTCATGATTTAGTTTAAATATTTTAAAATAAATAAATTTTAAAATAGCAACACAAAAATATGTACCATGCCAGCATTAACTGTTAAAGCACTCTTAGCAAACTGCATGATTGCAACTTTCATGATCTGTTCATTATTTAATTGGGAATTATTATTGGATTCATTGGTGTGTCTTGTTAGCATCCATAAATGATAGCCCTCAGCTCCCCATTCCTAAAAGAGTTAAATCAAATAGAAATATTACAAGTTATTATTTATAGAAACTTAAATATTTAAAATTAATAAAATTAAT
>AYEL01056061.1:0-108638 GCA_000484575.1 Olivierus martensii
AAGGGAAAAATTAAATTTTCAAAAAAAAATTATAAAATATTTAATAATAATACCATACTACAATTGAATTTCAAATCAATGGATCTCAAAATAACAGATTCCAGAAGAAATGGACAAATTTTCAGATGGTCTGGATGGAATTTTGGCTTAGTGGACCAAAAATCTGGTGTAGTGATATAAAAAAGTGTAAAGAAAAGCTCAAATTCTTTGCAATTAAGTTTCAAGATAAAAAAGGTGTTGTGAATAAGCATAAATATATGAAAGTGCCTAAAAGTAATAAGTTGATCTGTACTATGGTTTTATACCGTGAAAACAATACCATGAAACAACGGACAATTCACATTAACGGACCACCTCTCACCCCAATTAGTCCAATTTTTTTTTAAGTTCATCTGTATCACATTGTCATCTGGAAGGCTGCACAGAAATGCTTTAGCTTTCCACCCAGAGAATCAGGGACAGAATCTGAATCCCATACCTCAAAAAATTATGAAAGGTCTGGGCCTTCTTACTAATTCCTGTTCTCCAGTTTGGCTGATCCCTCTAAGTATAAGAGCTCTATTACAGATCCTGAAATGGTGCCATTACTTAGTGATTAGACAATGATCATTAATTGATCATGATCATGAAGGATCTTAAGAATTATCAAATTTGATAATGAAAATAATTTTAATAAAAATAACAGAAATACTTTCTAACAATATAATAATTAAATATATTTTATATATTTAAATTGGGATAATACCAGAAATAAATAAATAATAATGCAATGTTTTTCAAACTATATATCATGATACATTAGCACTTTCATGCATAACATCAAAATTTTAATTGTAAGTTGATATTCTAATTATTTAATTCATAAAATTCTGACAAAGTAATTTTATCCCTTTTGAAATTTTTATTATAGTATAGTGAAATCATCTACTGTTACTAAATAAAGTTTTGTCATATATTTTTCAAAATTTAATTAATTATTATGCAAATTAGTAGGAGATAAAAATAATAAATATCAACATTTTTAAGTATTTAATTGATGATAACTTATTTTATACAAAATTTTTGTTAGAATTGCATTGGAATGTGTGAAATTATTTAATATTTTGCAAATACTTCTTTTTATTTACAAATTTATATTTTATAATGAATATTTTTACATTATATATATAGCATTTGCAAATTTATTTAGCCCATTTGCAAATTTATTTAACCCAGTTGCAAATTTATTTAAACCTTTTGCATGTACATTCAAACTTTTGGCTACAAACAGTTTAACAAAATGCTGAGAAAGAGTAATGTGTAAACGAGTATAATATTGATATATTAAAATTTAAAATCTGTTTAGGGCATTTTAGAATAGATAATAACTTGAGATATCCTAAAAGTTTCAAATAAATATCTTTAAAAAAAATAATAAAAATATCAATTTAACTAAATATTAAAATTTTTAATAAAGTTTAAATATTGATGCATATGATTGAAATTTGCAGAAAATATGTCACAAAAATGTTAATATGACATCAAATAAAATAAAATATGTAAAAACAATCAAATTAAAAATGAATTAATGAAATAATTCATTAATAAGATAAAATCATTTAAGATATTTATTAAAACTTTAGAAAGTTATGAGCCTAAATTTTTTCTTCATAATTATTTATAATTAAATATGAATAATAACTTACCAGAGAATTAATTCTAAAAGGATTATTTTTTAAAATTTCTACAGAACTGGAAAGAATACAAAAATGTTATAAAAATTTTATTATTATTTTTATAAAAAAAATACATCTCAAATACTTACCTATAATCCCATCCCAACGTACACATTAATAAAGAACCAAACACACTCCAAACTGCTAAGCCACCTTTTTCCCAAGCCATAGCTAATGCCATTCCATCAGGACTCCATTTGAGATGTGTAACTGCTCCTGCTGCAGTAGTAGAATCTGAAAAAAATTTATATATAATCATCATCATCATTATCATGTAAAAGAATAAATCTTTTTACTTTTTATTTTGGTATGATCACAATTATATTCAATAAATATAATTATGAGTAAATCTAAAGTTACATACAAATTTTAATATACTTATTTAAAATTTATGTTATTATGGCCTATAGTTTGTAATTTATTCAGGGTTGCCACTCAAACAGAATAATAAAATTCCCTGACTTTTCCAGGTTTTCCAGGTTATTTTATAAAAAATTCCAGTCTTTTTCCACATTAACATAATAGATAAATATTAATTCACAAAATAGTTAAAACTAAAGAACAAGTGAGGAGACATGTTCAACATTAGTCATTTAAAACAGGCCTGCTCAACCTACAGCCTGTTGCAGTCTTCTATGAGCATGTGAGATGATTTATATATTGACAAATGTCTTTTTTATAATGAAAAAAAAAACTTTTTTTCTACAGTTTAGTGTGATTTTTAAGAAACTTATTTATGTATAGATAATTTGACACCTGCTTATCAAAATTATGTAAATAAAAAAACATAAAAATAATATATTAAATAAAACAAATATTGTTTTATCTAGTGTGGGGGCTACAAAAAAACTGAAAAGTCTCCAGGCAGCCCACAGAACAATTTGGATTGGCTGGGGCTAATTTAAAACGTGCACAAATAATTCATTTAAAAAAGCATCAATAAAAACTTAATGTATAATTGAGAACTTGTAGTTCTGTTTATTAACTATAAAATGTTGTTATAACAAATTGACAGTTTCTAATTTATTTCAATTCATTTTAATGTTTTTTTAGCTCTATAAGAGTCATTCAAAACTGCTTGTAGCCATGGTTCACTGAAGAAAGATCACTGAAGGTTGATCTTTTTATCTGCCCAATCAAGATTGAAGGTGATCCTTTTAAAACTCATCTATAATCAGCTAAATTATCTTAAAACAGAAAAAATGACTGGTATAGAAGAGATTATTTATACAATCGGAAATTATATAATATTGAATCTCAAAGTACGATTATTTTGTCGTACTTTGTGATTGTAATATTTTTTCATATTAAATCTCGTTATTTCTCAACATATTACAAATATTTACTTAAGAATTATTTTTTATTTATAAAAAAGCATAAAAAGGTTATTTACACACTATTATATTTAAACATGGAAAAATTTGCTAAAATTGTTTAAAATTCCTGTTCATTTAAGTAAAACTGATCGTGAAAACGTACTTTTAAAATTCCCTAACGATAGGATTCTATTTTGACTGCTTCACATTTTCGCGGCGCCGTGCGTATATATTAAAGTCGATGTTAATATGCACGTAAATGCATATTAACATCGACTTTATCTAGCACAAAAATGCGACAGGCATTAAGGCGCACTATAATGTGACTTCTTATTCATAGATGAATCGCACTAACCGTAAAGTCAAACATGAAAACACAAAGCAGTCAAAATAGAATTCTTACCCATGTTAAAGTGAATGCTTCCACTTTTACTCTCTCATGATAATTTGTTTACGACTTCTGGCTGCAAATTAATAATATGACATTAATTAGTATTTAAACGCAAGGAACATTTACTGTCAATCAAGATCGTTTCCCACCAGTTTCGTTAACAGTTATAAGTTAAATCAGTATTTTAAAAAAATTGTTATTATCTATAGAAAACAAAATTATTTTAACTGAACTGAATAAAAAATAAGATTTATCAGTATTCATAAAGCACACTTCTTGGCACAGAAACATACGAGTAAAAATTTACTTCATATCTAAACAATCAGTCCCGTTGCTGCCTATACAAACCTGATCAACCCTCTTAACCAATTCGAAGGAAAGGATCTGAATTAGGTGAATCCACAGCTAACCCTAACATGAACCTAAATAATGTTTTAATTGAATTATGAAAAGATGACAATCAAATATCGATGGGAATACAGTTTTTTTTAAATAAATCTTTAATACAACGGAATATTCGATTCGCATTATTAATCATTAGGCAGCAACATTTTAGTTTGCAATGTGATGCATCTAATGCTGACAGCTACATTAAGTTCTTGCCTAAACAGTGAGATTAATTATGAAAAACTTGAGAAAAGATTTTCAGTTAAATTATTATTTACAACTACATATTGGATATAAGCTCTTATTTCAGGTTCATGTTAGGATTATCAATGCAACGCCTCTAACTCAGAGATAAACTAGATTCTTGCCAACTCGAAGTCTACGGCTTCTCTTGTTGTTAGCTTATTAACACTCACTAATCTTGAGGTACAACAAACAAGGAATAGTGAATGAGTTTGTTCACTTAATGTAAACGTCATAAAGAATGATACCCAACGCATTCATTCGTCTTCACAGAAGTTCCCTTACTGGACAGTATATCAAAGCAAGTTCAAAAGTGTTCAATCAAATGACTGTTGATAGTATGTACGGATATATATATTGATATATAAATGACAAATCATATGTATTTATTAATATGATTTGTCATTTTTAATAGATACTGCATGACCATGGAGATTAAATCTTCATCTCCTAACATATTTGCAGAAAAATAATCTTTAACCACACCAGTTATCTGAATCAAATTATTTAAAGTACTCATAACATTAACGAACTTGAACAAATGTCTATACGCATTTGATTCATTTAGATGTGGACAGCAAGGTGAATTTTATACCGAACACCAAACAAATTTGACCGAATTCATTAGCTGTGCAGTCTTTAAACGCTTCCTGTGCTACAGGCTTAGAGCAAAAATACACAATATATAACATTCATCAAATCCGGCACGTGAAAATCACAAAATTAAAGTCGGTACAAGCTACCACATCATAACACACTTCTGCAGTATGTGATGCGATGTGTCTGATCGCTTAAAAGTGAAATAAATTTTTTACTAAAAATTGCCTGATTACATGGATGCTAAGTCAACATGCTTGCAGATTTTGTAAGCTCGACCTTGACAAAAGAACTACTGCACACAGAGTTTCGCATAATAATCTCTTTCACGGAGCGACAAAACGCAATGACATCGTCATTTTTAGCGCTAAAAATTGCTCGAAACATATAACTTCAGAAAAAAATTTCCCTGATTTTTCCAGGTTTTAGGAAAAAACAGCAGTTTCCCTGACTTTTCCCTGACATTTTAACCCAATTTTCATTTTCCCTGACTTTTCCCAAAATTCTCGATTTTCCAGGTCGGTGGCAACCCTGTTTATTTGTTTTTTTAAGTAATTTCATCAAAACAATTGATAAATTAATCAGACCATACCATGAGATAAAATTATTATTTCAAAAATTTTATGCTTTTGAGCAGGTACAGAAAATCTTTGATTATAATTATATTCAGAAAAATGTTTTGACTATAGTTAAACTTTCTTAAGTTCTTAAACATTACTGATTTCACGATTAACATATAAAGAATAAAAAAGCAAAATAGAATATAATTTTAAATTAGAAAAGCACTTTGATTACATTATTAATTCTATAAGAAAATCATTATTATATAATATCTATAATAATAAAAAATATTTGTGTTTGTGTGTGTCATCAATCCTCAGAAAATAAAGCTAGGATCTGAAAATATGATAAAAATTCAGACTTTCTTTAAGCATTGTTGTACCAAATATAAAAAATAATACAAAAAGTTTGATCAGTATTTGGAGAAATTTTTGGCATTATAATGAGAATGCTTAATTAATAATTTAAAATTAATTTCTTAGATTTTATTCAATTATTCTTTGTTGATAGATTCTGAAATAACCAGATAAAATTTTAACTCTTATCAATTGGACTAATAATTTGAGCTAGGCAAGATTATTTTAATTGTAAAATATTGTATTACAAATCATTAAAAAATTTTTCACATCAATTTTAAAAATATTCCAATTTCTTTCCTGATAAAATCCAAATATGAATTTTCCGTTTTATACCCCTTTCTAATTCTATATAAAAATATGTTGGACATCCATCTACAAGATTTGGATTCAGTTCATTGAATTCCAATTTTTACTTATCAGTAATCACATAATTGCAGTGGGATGGTCAGAATGGTTAATGGCATAGCCCACCATTCCTTTTTTTTCCAAATAGAAATTCAAAATATTTTTCTGATCCTGTGATGAGTTACAAATCAGAAATGATTAGCTGATGAAAATAGTTATATTTTTCAGAATAAAATTACAAAAACAAAACGAAGAAGAAGTTAACTCAGACCTATCCTATTATTATTTTATTATGCTCATTATTATTTATTATTATTTTCATTATTATTTAACATATTATATTTTAGTTTGAGAGTTAACTCACTTTCCATGTTCTCCATTTCAGCAGTTAGCAATTATGTGTTACGGACTGGAAATCCATCCTCCGAACAATCTCTCTCGTCTCTTGATGTCATCTAATCTAAATAATTTTACCACTGATTCGATGTGAGAATTTAAGAATGATCTCTTATAAATGTTTTATTCAGTACATAATTAATTTGTAAAGAGACATTGCATTTGAAAGAGACAATTGCACGACATTATGCAAATGAGCAAATATTGGGCCTGTAAGTCACTCATAATAAAAGACGTACACATCAACTGGCACTGTAGAGGATCGAAACTCGAAGTCGTACATAATTTATCTGTCCCCACCCCTCCGATTTTACCATAGTCATGTTTTGACAAATGGGGAAATCGGAGATTAGTTAAGGAATTTGTAAGAGAGGGGAGAGATACTGTTAAAGATATATGATGACGTGTCGTATGGTATTTTGACCAACTTATGGACTTTTGTTCCCAATAACAATAAATTGCAATGTAAATCTACATGCAAGTGTCAGATCAATAAGAAAGAACACCTAGGTGCCAAAATTTCTTTCGATGTAAACATCCTATCTCTCCCGGGAAAGGTGAAGGGAGAGGTCACCGTACTTAAGAGCTAGTGCCAGCTTCGATCCGGGTTTGCTCTACTAAGTCCTCTGATTGCTTCCTCGCTGGTCCTGTCCGCTTGTCATCTTCAACTTGCTCTGGAGAAACTCCAATATTCATCCATGTTAGGATCAGAGTTCCCGCCAAACCTACTTGACACTCTCAGTGTTCTCGCTTCAATGATCTGTTGTTGTGCTTCACCTTTTCCTCCCAGTTTCGTTTCATCTGTGCTTCTCCATGGATTCGCCAAATTTTAACTTAAAAGGGACTAAAGACTCTATATTGTAGTTGCCTTGTTTTCCACCTGATCAACCGGAGTAGAAATATTCCAATCTCATTGATATGAGGAATTATCTCAGGTGCCTCTCTCTCTTTGATGAGGACTCTTAATTATAAAAAGTACTTAGAAGTCTCTCTTGTCAAATAAAAGAAGCAGTTGAATTTGAACATTGTCTCCACTTGCACTGACTGAACTCGTTACCCATCACGCTGTCCACTATCATCGTAAGGCCAAACACCTTCAGTTTGTCTCTGGTCCCCACAAGCTCTATATTCTCTGTGCTCTCTACAGCACAGCAAGGTGTCTGTATTAAAGTAGAGCTGATTAAGTGACAATTAACTTTTTTGTAAAGATCGACAATGGATTAAGTTTGTATCGATTGTGGAGATATTAGAATTAATTAATATTTAAAGTTATATATATTGTGAATATTTGAATTTTTTGGATATTTAAATTTGATTAAATAAGTGTTGTTGATTATTTGAATTGTGCTTTATTATTGCTTAAATAAAGCTTTGTTGAGACTTTTGTAAATGTTTTGGGTCAGATAAATCTATATTTTATTATTTAACTTCATTTGTTTGAGAATTTATTCAATTTATTAGTATAAGTTTCTAGCATTGTTTTTCGCTATTTAGGTCTAACACTTATTTGAAACTTTAAGTAGTAAGTTTTGTGGATGTTTGTTTTTGTTGGTTAGACATTAATTATTGATAAATTGGCTTAATTTGATATATTTATTATAGTAAATAGTAAAAGACCCAAGTCAGGCCGGATTCTGGATTTGCAGAGTTGTTAAATCATTAGGTCGTATTTAATTATTATTATTGGTATTTGTTGAAATTAGTGACTTTGCAAATGTAAATTCTGAAACTGAAGTTTATTTTTAAATGAATTATTTGAAAATAAATATATAAAGCCACATAAATCTGTTTAAAGATATAAACTGCAAAATGTCCTGTAAAACAATTGAAAATTATATCCCATTTTACACTATTATATGTTAATTGGAAATTATATAGTATGTAAAAAAGTGAAGAGGATATCAAAACAATAACTGCTTATATACTTAAGTTAACTGTAGAATCTGAAGAAAGTGCTAAGTGCTTAATTTCTTCAGATTCTCACAGTTAAGTAAAGAGGATTTTAAACTCAAAACATACTTTTGAACATACTGTGGAATTTAATACTAAAGTGAAACAAATTCAAAAAATATTTTTCTTTTTAACCTAGTTTTTCTCAGATATACTTATTCTTCAAAATATTATCAATTATTAATTTATTTATAAAATATTAAACAATTATCTGTATAATTGTAATATGTGAAAATGCTAGGCAATTTATTATATAAAAACTAATAAAAAAAAAAAATTTATAAGCTGTATGGACTGGGTTCACTTAAATATTGAACCATCCACACAAAAGAATTATGTTCAATTTATAAGCTGTATGGACTGGGTTCACTTAAATATTGAACCATCCACACAAAAGAATTTCAGTACTAAAACTTTTTCATGTAATTATGCACAAATATATTATGTGGAAATGTTTTAAAATGTAGACATAAATATAACATAAAATAAAACACACATAAAATGGAATAATAATGCATTCTAAAAATAAAACATTACGATTTCTGAAATCAAATTTATATTAACATTATGAGATTATTTACTATTTGCTAAGTTTACTAAATTGCATGTATTCTAAGTATTGAAATAATAGTATTGTTGCAATTAGAGTTAAAAATAAATATACAAATATAGATTATTTTCAATTGTAAATAAAATAAAAAATAAAGTATAACAAAAAAGTTCAAATATAAATTATAGTTAGGCAAATCCCAAAAGTGTGATGGGAATAAAGGATATTAAATTTTTATAATATTGTTGAGCACGTAATTATCTCAGCATCGTTTGTATCTCAATTTAGAAATTCTTGTTTTATGAATTAATATGTACCAGTTTTTCAATTTTGGAAGATAATTTTTCATCTTCAGAATAAACAATTTCAACATTTACTAATCAGTTATCTACTATAATTTGTTTAAATAAATAATTATTTATTATTTTATATAATCATTTAGAGTCTCTAAATCATATTTTAATATTTTTTTTTGCATATCAAATCTTCAAATTGTTTTGATAAAAAATTCATTATTCAGATCTCTTGTTAATGATAAGAATAAATGATTACTTTTACGATTTTCTTGTTTATTCTCTTCATCAATTTTATCAGATATATATTTATTAAATTTATTATTGTAATTCATTGACTTTATATTAAAATTATATTAACTGCTGCTTGGCATATGACTTATATAAAACTATTTTTAATCTATTTATTGTATTTTGAAAAAATTTTTGTAACTATGATAAGTTTATTTAACTTCATAAAACAATGATTGTACATTATTTCAGATATGAAAATTTGCTAATAAAAGAATGTATTTTCTATTCATATGAAAATTTGAACTTTGCCAATATGTTCTATTGGAAAATGTAAATCTAATTAATATAATCTTTTAAATACATATATTATTTTGTTTATAAGTTTTAATAAAATAATTAATTATGAATTTTATTATGTAATGTGTTAATAGTGTTTATTTTTTAAATTCTAACTTCCAGAAAATTAAGATTTACTTTTAGAAATAATTTATCAGATTCAAAAATTTTAAGAATTACAGATAAATTTAAAATCAATATTTGAAGCAAATTTTAAATAATAAATAAAGCAACAATGAATGATATATTATTGCATTATTAAGCATAAATTCAAAATTCATTTGGCACTTTTGAATACTGAAAATTGATTGATAAGAAACATATTAAATAAGTAATAACTATAATAAAATGAGGCATTATAGCATGTGTTATTGTATTTTTATGAATATTTTTGGAATATCTTAACAACAATAAGTAAAATGGCAGTGACTTTCTCATGCATAAGCACCAATTAAAAATTTTTTATATTGGAACTAATGTGAAATGAGTTTTTATTTTGCAAATTTTTTAAGTAATAAAAAGTTTTCAAGGTCCCCATTACCTTCATAAGCTGAAGGATACCTGTAATTAATAAACTATAATATGTAACTATTGCAGCATTATTGAACATATAAACTATTTGACTTAATATCAGATGATATACAAATTTCTAATATCTTTCACATATTCTATAATACTATATTTATAAAAATCATTCTTTGGAGATGAGTATATATTTGTATATATGAACTATTAGAAAAAATAAATTATATTTTCTACATTTTTATATAAAAATCATGTCATTTTGCTTATAAAAAAAATTATTTAAAAATTATAATCTATATAAATTAACATAATTTTAAACATAATCTATATAAAACTAATTCAGTCTCAACAGATGAATATAATCCATTATTAAATATTAGATATTTCTAAATAAATCTCCCACTTATACTGATAATACAGTTTGCTCTACTGAGTTTGCTTTTATTTAAAGAATTATATTATTCAATTCTTCTTAATTTATCAATCTCAAGATAATTCATAAATATTTAGATACAAAACAAAAGTAAGTTTTCATGCTTACTTTTGTTTTGTATCTAAATATAATTTCACATGGAATCTTTATTTCCAAATACAAAGCATTATTTATTATTAATTGCAGAAATATTATTTTTTAAATTCATTTCAAATATATAATTTTACTTGATCTTAATTTCATAAAATTTCTTATGTTATAAATGCAGTAATTTTTCTATTATTTGATACTCAATTTTATTAGTAAGTAAAATTCAGCAATAATCTGCTTCAATCATCAATTTTTTTTTCTAGATTATTTTATCATCAAAGTTTTGTAGATGATATATTTCATTGCAAATTAAAAAAATTTTATTTAAATTGTATTATAGTGCATTATTTTATGTATTATTTGTATATTTGAATAATGAATTTTTAAATGATTAACCACCCAATGATTAACAATGAATATATTATTTTATTAAAGCTGAAATAAAAGGGAATTCAAAAATACATGACTCTTGTCAAATCTATATATAGGCAAAAATAATAAAGTATTTATATAAAATCATCCAATTTTTCTCAAACAAAATGTATAACAGAATGTTATAACAGAAATTTTATAGCAATTCCAGTATAAACTGAAAATAAAACAGATTACTATTTACATTCTTAATTTTTATAATTCTATTTTCATACGGAAATTTTTAAAATGAGCATAATACAGTGATTTTTACCACAAACAATTTTTGTTTTTTGCATGAAATTTTTTAATATATAAACATTTTACATATGATTTTAAAAATATCAGTAATTATTTTTTTTTATAAATATCATAAAACTGATTACCTGGAAAATCTTTTGAAGATAAAATAAGTTTATGGGTTAAAACCAGGGCACCAGTTAAATCATCAAAACAATAAACAGCACCATCTGCACTATAAAAATAAAAAAACAAATTAATGTTGTTGTTATTATTTTAACTTATGTATTAACACTTTTAGCAACAAAATTATTCATTTTCAGATTCTAGTTTAATACAAAAGAAGTTAATTAAAATCATCTTGATTTTAATTAACTTCTGTTGTTTCAAAAAATCAAAATATATTCGATTTAAAATATTTTATAAATATATAGTGGACTCAAAAAATCAACATATATTTTAATCTTGTGAAATTCCCCATAGAAATAATACTTTAATAGATTTTGCATTATAATATCACTAAAAATTTCAATCTCAATAACTATTATTTTGAAAGCTTAATTAAACCGCTATACTTATGCAAAACTCTGTTATAAATCTAAATAAGAATAAATTACTAGTCTAAACATAACACAAAGTGTTATATATAGGTAATCCTTGACTTATAATTACTTGTACTTATGATAATGATGAAATCCATTAATTCTGTAATTGGTCAATGCAACTCAATAGCTTTGAGTCCCTGACTTAATGATGATAAATACAGAAAGCTTCCTGTTTTTTTGTTTTTGTGTCCAATTCTTGTAGTTTAGTGCTCTTTAGGTTTATTAATATAATGCAGTGTTCTAGTAAACAAAAGTGATTAAATCTATAAATTTTGGGAATTTCTGACTTTTAACCAATCTGACTTAAAAGCTGAACCTTAAGCTGAAGAGGTTCAAAACTGAACCCTTCAGTTTTAAACAGCTTAAGGATTACAAATATTATAATCCCTAAGCTGTATTTACAATCAAGTCCTACTATACAATATTTTAAAATATTTTTCACATCATATTGTAATTTTTTGAATCTAATAAAAATCATTAACAAATTTCTGATTCTAAAATTCCAATTAATTCATGTTAACATTTTGAAATATGTATTTATCTAAAAAAAATTTTATTTTTTATCTACTATCTTTTCAAATTTAATTTCCTGAATAAATATACAGGTGATCCTCAATTAACGATCGAGTTCCATTCTCATGACTTGGTCATAGAGTGAATTGATTGGTAAGAGAGTAACTTGTTTGTATCTATTTAGAACAAGTTACTCTCTTAAGTTCAGTTCTTCTCTCATGGCTGTAAAGACATTTATATCTTAATTATTCACAAAGTATTTTTCATCATCAGATTTTTGGATTGTAGTTTCAAAAAATCATAGTTCCTTGCATTTGTAGTGTGAAGGGAATTACATGCAATAGAAGTTGTAAGCAATGCATATGGGCAAAAACCAAATTTTCCATTAAAAAAGGGTCATAAGCTTGGATGTAAGTTTGATCAGTCGTTAAATAAATAGGTTATTAAGTGAGGAGTACCTGTATAACAGTTCTTAAAATTCTTAAAATTTAATAAATAAGTAATAGTGTGGATTTTTGATTTTAACATATTAATTTTACATATATTTTAAATGTATATTTGTAAATTATAAGTTAAATGATGATATTATTGTGTCCAATTCAATAAATTTTTTAAAATATGAATTTATATTAATATTGTTATTAAAAAATTTAATTTTTTAATACTAAAAGTTATTAATATTTCTAATTCTATAAAACAAGTGTTTTTACCTTTTCAAACCATAGGCAATAAGTCGATACCTATGATTAAGAGCAGTACAAGTTACTATAGTTAATTCTTGAGCCCATATTCCTACAACTTGCTGAAAATATTAAGACATAAATATTACTTTCTATTCATTATAATCATTAACAATTTTAATTATTTCAATAAAAAATTCATTAAATCAGTTTATTATTTTATCATCATCAACATAATTCTTTCTATAACTGTAAACAACTGAGTTCTGCTGCTTCTAATAATTCAAGAAATCACAACAAGCACTTGAAGCAGGATAGATACACTATTTTATTATTATATATATATAATATACATTACATACACCAATAATACTGGTTAGAACTTTAGTCGCTCACTTGAGACTACCAGCTGAGCAGGGCCATAGTAGGCTGAAAACGTTTCTGGAAAACAATTGTATTATTAGTATATGTAGTGTATATTATATATATCTATAAAATTTAGTGTATCTATCCTGCTTCAAGTGCTTGTTGTGATTTCTTGAATAATTCTTTCTTATTAACTTTTTACTTTTGGAGTCAATCAATGATTTGTTCTAGAAAAACTACTGCTAGATGAATAGGAAATACATATTAAACGATTAATTCATTTGATGATGATTGAAATTGACTCTTTTTCACTCTAAATATATGGTTTATATTAATTAAAAATGCAATTTTAATAGAAACATGAATAATTAAATTTAAAGCTCTAAAAATATCTAAATGACTTTCTGCAAAAGTTTTGAAATTTTAATCTATTGACAACACTATGGAAATACTTTGCTTGTCTTTCAAAACTCATTATTTTAAGTTCAAATTTTGAATCACACTGATAAGTATAAACAGCTTATAAGATAAAATAGATGCAAAAAATATACATTATATAATTGCATTAATATTTAAATATTAATGCATTTAAAAATAATTGAATTAGAGATCATTTGATATGAAAACCAAAATCTTACAAAAAGCAAACAAAAATGGGTAGTTTTCATTACCAATAGCTGGCTGATTATAGCTGAGGATGTTTAATATAAAACTTCTCTCATTCTATTTGTTAAATATTAGTAAAAAATATAAACTCGGTGTCAGATGAAAAATAAAGATTTATTTAAATCAATTGATATACCATAAAAACTCTACTAAAGAATTTTTTTTAATTATTTTTTTTTTTTAAATCAAGAGAATTTATATGAACATAATATGAATTTATTTAATAGAACATAAATGATTCTTATACTATATTACATAAATTTGTAATTAATTATTAAAAAAATGATAATTGGAATTTATGTGATATATAAGTAGCAAAATGTGAAAAACTCGGTAGTGAATTTTTAAAGTTTTTATTATAGTTGTAAATAATCATTTTTTATTTTGAATATACTAAATTCTATATAAATTAATATTAGTTAAATGCCTATCAAATGAAATTTTATAAAGACTTCACACATTTCATGATATTACAAATTTACTATTCATTAAAAAAAGTATAAAAAAATTGAATTTTTGATATTAGATGATAAATTTTGCATAATCTATAGAATAGATATCAGCACCACAAGTACAGATATATCAATGTAAAAATTGCATGGAAAATTTGAACAATATAGTTTTAAACTAATCTGTGCAACAAATGGCTTTGAAAAACAAGTATAATTTACTACTCCCATAGACCATATAGAACTGGGCCTCAATGTGTAGCTACTACTTTTACTGAATCAGTTGTTATGCAGAAATATTACTCTTGCCACTGAATACATTCATTTTTACTTGAATTTGAAGGAATATGTAGTATAGCATAAAAAATAATCTTAAATATATTATACATTATTTCTTCAAAATGTTTTACTTATTATTTACAAACCATTCCATAAATTATTTATTTTTATTATAATATTTTATCTTTAAAATAAAGTAGTAATAATTTTGTATACAATATTGTAATTTAATTGTAGATCTAATTATACTTTTTTTGTATTATACTGAATATTCTTATGTTTATTTGATTATCTGAACAATTTGATGTTCTAAATGTGTTAGCATATATAAAGAAAAGATGTAATAACAATCAGCCCTTTATTAAAAATAAAAGGTTAGAGATCAAGAAAAAAAAAACAGATGTCAAGAATTTTTGTTAATGGACTTCAATGTTTATCAGGGCATATCATTTAATTTTTGAAAATTTTAGAGGATAATTTTGTAAGTGTAAGATATTTTTCTAGTAATTATTCAATTATTACAGACTTCATAATATCTATAATATATATAAAATTCTTTTTAAATCAGAAATATAATTTCTTGGATATATAACAAATAACACTTCAAATTTTAGTATAAATGCATATTTATATTTATTATGAAATGTGAATGTAAATTATCTAATATCATTTAAAAATATAACATTTTATTTTTAAAAATTTATATAAGAATATCAAATATTGTTTTATGCAAGAACTAAGAAATTCAAAAATTTACTACTGATTCATATCTTTATATTATTACATGTTATCATAAGTTTATATATAACTGCCACATATTTAATTGTTAATAGAAAGAAATTTTATCATTGATATTTAACAAATGCATAAAGCATCAATAGATATCTTGAATTTCAGTACTATTTTCCATCATTATTATTGTTATGTATATCAGAAGAGAACATATTTTTGCTTTAATGATTTTATATTTTTGATATCATTTTTCATAGGATAAGCAGTGAACATTAATGATATAATTCTAGGCTGATAAACAGTAAAAATATTCACTTTTAATTGTTTATCAATCTAATATTATATCATTACTTTACATATTAATTTTATATTTCAAAACATAACAAGATATAAAAATAAATTAATTAAATTACTCTTTATAAAGAGTAGAACCTATAAGGAAAAACACCAATATAATTAATATTCTTTTAAATAAGAAAATAAAGAATTTTACAAGATCTACTTACATTTGGATCAAACTTCAACGTTGGAGCAGTAATAAATGCTGCTCTACCATTAGAAAGAACTATTGAAAATCCACCTATTAATGGTGAATATTCAAATGATTTCACATATAAACCAGTTTCTTCTAATGGTAATGCTAAGAATAAAAATAATATATATTTTTAATTCTATTATCTATAATTAAGATTAAAACAATAAATTAAAATAAAAAAATATAAAATATTTATTTATAGCAAATTCACATTTAAATTTACATAGGAAATTTTTGATCAAAATAAAATAAGGCTGAGGCAAAATTTTACGTTTGATAATTAGATTTGAAAAATTAATAATAATTTTGAGATGAAATATATATAAAAATATTAAAATAACTTTTATTACATCATGAAATAATATATATTATATTTTTTTATTTCTAATTTATTTCCACATCATATATACATAGTGTCTACAAATAATGTGAATTATTATAGAAAATTATTATACAAAAAGAGAGGAGTGCAAAATAATTAGATTAGCTTCATTTTAAATAATTGCTCAAAGAGTTTTATTCTATGCATATGCAAGATAGTAGATCTGATTTTTATCACTAGAATTCATAGTAATGCAAAATGGCTCTTCTCCAGGGAAAAGCATTTTGTGTATTAGAGTTTCATTCAATAAAATCAGTGATAACAGTCACTGATTTTGTTGAATCTTAGCAAGACTATTCAGATGAATGACCAATAATTCAATAAGAACTCCATGAGAAAACTCCATTTGTAAATGATATCAACAGTTTATTGATACACAATGAATTTATGAAAAGAAAAATCTGACAGAATAAGTATCAGTGACTGTTGATTGTATTTGGCAATCTTTCCAGAGAAGTATGATGAAATTAACATGATAGGCTAGCTATGAGTTGAATGTATTTGATCAAACTGTGGGGAAAATCCTTTGTAAACATATTGTTTTATACCCTTATCATCTTCAGTTACTTCAACAAATCACACCTAATGATAACCTGCTATGTTATCAATTTAACAAAATTGTTACATAGTATCTCAGATGATGACACATTGTCATGCATTGAACTTCATTAAGTAAGAAAAACTTTTTGAGTTGTTATTTATAACATGGTTTATGATTTAAATTTTCTCAATAAATATTTTATAATTAATATACTTTTATAATCGTTCAAGTCATTATATATTATTATATACACATTATATATCACATAGAATTGAAATATATGAAATCATGAACATTATAAGTAACTTTTGTTAAATTATGATTAAACTTATACTTTCTGTAATGTAAATTATATCAACTATGTTCATTTCATCATATATAACAATTAAATATAGTATAAAAAATTGCTTATAATTGAATAAATGCAATTTACACTGATATATTGAATCTTTTTATAAAATATAATATTAATTTAAATAATTCATAAATATTATTTTATACTGTACAAATTATAAGATGCTCCTTGATTTATGTAAATTTACATAAGAAACTATAACTAACAAGGGGAGGTCACAACCTCCATCCCACTGATTTCAATCAGCTTTAACATACATGTTGGGAACCATCAATAAGTAACTCATGTAAAAGGGTTTAGGTCACTAAGCCTTTGTTTTTAAAAAAATCGAGGTCAAATGTCATGACGATAGATTGGTTTTAGACATAGGGGAATCAATAGATTGCTAAAAAACAAGCAAATTTTATTAATATTTATATATGAGGTTCACAAACTAATAGTTTTCAAGAAATTGAGGAATTAGTGATTTAAGCATTTGGCTTATATACCTAAAAAATTGCAGTCATTTCAACCAAAACAGCAACATAATAGTTAACCCTTTGCACTCAAAGCCTCTCTATGTATGGGATAGTAGCAACTCAAGGAGTTGGTTAGCCAATTTTTTGATAAGTTTTCTGAAGATTGCTATCAGAAAATGAACAGAAACAAAATGGTTTGTCAACATAAGCATAACAAAAAAAATTTGGATTTCACCTGAAGTATTATTGTTAGCAATATTTTAATTTATTCACTTGAAAAAAAAAATGTTATGTAAGGGGACTCAAACTTACCACATTCAATTCCACAGGCAAATGCCTTAACCGCTATGCTGTGGCTGTGGTTGAAATAGCTGCAATTTTTTAGGTATACAGGATGATTCAAAAAGGTTGTGCCAAAATTTACAGACTTGTAGAGGATAAAATTTTGAGTAAAAAGTCTAGTCACGTTATTTTGATTTGAGGTTCCATTTAAGAGATATAATGCATGAAAGTTTTGACACGTCATTTCCGGTTTAGTCAAAAGCTATTTTTAAATTACGTTTATTTGCATTTTTAAAATCATCTATAAATTTTAACTACTAAAAAACTATCTTAAAAAATTTTGAACATTCAGAACTAAAGTAATTAAAAATATAACTAAAGTAATTAAAAATTAACTGACCTCTTGAAAGTTGTTGATCAGCACAAAAAGGAATTCTTAATAGATTTAAACAATAATCACGATTTAAAGTACCATCCCAATGTACCCTCCAAATATGTCCATTTGTAGTAGAAACCATTAATTCATCACGTATACATACCAAGCTTCAGAATAAAACAAATAAAAATATATTATTTTTTTATAGATTAAAATATAAATTTTAAGCTAACGATAAAAGAATCAAATATTTATACAAGAGGACCCTAACCTATGACGATCCATTCTTACAATGGTTATTATTTATGATGAAAATTTATACTTATGATGGTCTCCAGGATGGAAGAGTGTTGTATTTCCAGCATGCAGCATTTGTATTTAATTTTGGATCTCATACTCCTAGATATTTTGTGTTCAGACTCAACCTATTCAACTCCATCCTAAATGCATGGAAACATGGAATTCAGATTATATTTGCTAGGTTAGTTTGAATTAAGCTGCCAAAGGATATTTGTCAATACAGGAATACTTTGTATAGTGTGGTTAATTGGTTCAAAGAAGATTCTGCATTATGCAAAACTGCACTGTTCGAGGTCTATTTATAATGGATTTCAGTTTAATTTGTTTATTACAAAGATTTAGAATAATAAAAATGTTTAAAAATGAAAAAAAAAATAAAAAATTATTTATTTTTATTAACTAAATAACAAAGAAAATCATTTTAAACTGATATAAAGCTGTAGAAAACATTAGGATTCATTCATTGAATTCTCATGTGCTATTTTAACAAACGAAGTGTCATCTGCATGACATTTTATAATTTAAGTTTCTTCTCTAATGTTAACCATTTGCACTTTTTTGTTACTCTAACAGTGTCTTCTTTATCTCTTTTCACTCATACTTAAATAAATACTAATATTAACATAAATAATATATTGCCACAGGGAAAGAACATGTTTACATGAGAGCCAATCAAAAAACTACTGCATAAACGTGGCTCTCAACTGTTATCTGTGGTGCTTGAGAGGTCGACGATCAGTGTTTCCAATATTGATATGTGTAATAATTGTAATAATCAAGGATGTTTTGGTTATAATCAACCTTCTTGGTAATAATAAAAACCACATTAGACCAAAACCCGCATTGTTCAAAAAGTATGCTATGCAAAGTATTCCTGTAGCTGCTTTTAGAGCCCCTACAGATTATTTACAATATCTATGGTGGAATCAATTGGAAAGGTGAAGAATAAGGTCCAATGAGCCTGGTCAGGCCAGGCTTGTCCAGGATCACTGAACTTGGACCTCTTGAAAAATGATATGTAAGATTCAGAATTGAACCATTATCCTTCATGATGGTAAACAGCTGCTTTATTATGCAGCTGATGCTAGAAACTTGGACACAGGAAAATAACTTAAATATTCCATCTTTGTTTTTACATTGTGCTTTCTTAAGTTTTAAAGTTTTGGTAGGCATGAAATACACAATTTCCTCATTTTAAAGAATAAACAATGTTTATTCAACATTACCATACATTTCTACTTTTTAAAAGAATATTGAATATTCTGAATTCTGATGGTTGGGAAACAACCTCATTTATAACAACATTGTGCCTATGGAAAATCATGTCCTGAGTTATGACAGATTTGAATTAAAACCAAATTTTTGAATGCAATCCTGTTATAGGTTGGGGACCTCTTGTATAGTAAACTCTATGAAATTTGGTAGCATTACAGATTGAGAAGTTCCAGATTTTAACTGTCAGATTGTAAGAGATAAAAGTCATGTCATACATAAAAATGCAAAAGTAAAAATATATGAATAGATAAATAGAAAAAATAACTTCTAGAATGATCTAACAATTTATCAATAATCTATTTATTTTGAAAGGGCTAATGGATTGTACTCATAGGTAACTGGATGAAATGAGGTAATAGAGGATAGCAAGAGAAAAAATTAAAAGTATTTATTTGGCTTATTGTTTACTTTTATTTAATAACTAAGGTAAGAAATATTTCAGTAGGATTCTACCAAAAGAAATATAGAACTCCAAAGACACTTCTTACAACATATGAGTCATACAAAAGGCAAATTCTACTTTCTAGGCCATAAAAGGATATTGATAAATATATATCTGGCAGCAGCCACTTTTAGAGCCCATCACAGGAATATCCACGATAGGGTCAATGAGAAAGTTGAAGGATAGGATTTAAGAGACCAGGTCCAGATTCAACCTGAATAACTGGAGGTGTGGGACCCAAAATTAGTTACAGAAATTGACCAATCCAAGGTAACCAGAGTAGTGAGATTATTAACTATCAATATTTATTATTATACTTTAGATCAATGGTTCTCAACCACTGTGCCACGGCACACTAGTGTGGCGCTAAATCTTTGACGGTGTGCCGCGAAAAATTAAGAATTAATGGTATGTATGTAATTGTATGAATCATAGTATAGTGAAACGTGGTTGGCTGGATATCCCTTTTGCAATCTAACACTACCAATTCTTATAAATAGAAAAAGTACTATCTATCTCTTTTTAACGACAGAAATTATTCACCAAGTTTCTCAGTGCTTTAAATATAAACACTATATTTTATATTAGAATGACATTTATTAATATTCTTATGTTTACTATCAGAAACTTTGAACAAAATTTCTTTAATTACTCCAATGCCATTTTTTGAATATTCTTTACATTATTTTTTAATAAAACTGTTAAAACATTTTTCAATACTTTTAAAAAAAAGTTAAAATTATTATTTATATAACTTATGAATAAATTACACAAAATTGAATAATTGCTTTGGTATTATGTCACTGGATAAATTCAGAAATTCTTTTGTACAATAAAATGAAACATTTCTGATTAAAATTACTCAAAAGCCCTTTAGCAGTCAAAAGATTTTAATCAGAAAACGTTTCTGATTAAAATCTTTTGACTGCTAAAGGGCTTTTGAGTATTATATTTTAGTTTGTGTTTAGTGCAGTCTGGTTGAACTTTTACAATAAAATGAAGTATAACAAATATGTAATTATAATAAAACACAAGTTACTTATTTATTAATATTTTAAAATTTGTGTAAGTTAGAAATTGAGAACATAAATTAAATGATAAATTTTTTTTGTGTTTTCATTAAATAATAAAAAGTTTCTTGTATTTTATTTTTCAAAAAATAAACTTCAGTTTTTCAAGAAAAAATATAAAAATCACTTTTTATAGAATATATATTTATATATAAACTGTAAATTAACAAATAAATTATAAAATAAAATACAGTAATTAAGACAGTACACAATGATATATATTATGATGATTTCAATTGCAGCAACTAACATTATTATATAAAACACTATACTTATTCATGACAATATAAAGTTAAATATATCATAATATGATCACACAGATAATACTGTATCATTGTATTCTTCATTAATTACTATATTATTTTTGGTTTTCTAAATAAATATACAATACTGTTTGTTGAATGAAGTTATATCATGAGACAAAAATTTAATGATGGTAATTTGAATCATAAAAACTGATGATAATTAGTTTCATATTGCTTATAAACAATACCATGAATTACAAGGTTGGCATTTTTTTTTGAAGAATTTTTATTAAATGAAAATGGTAAAACTATATTTAATATATTTATTTATTAATCACAATATATTTTAATGATCAAAGTAATTAATATTCTTTATAAAAAAAGATAGATAACTTCCATGATTTTATTCCAGATCATTATGCACAGGACAAACTATTTTAAATATGAAAAAATTTTAATTTGAAATATAAATAAATTATTTTTCTTTAAATATTTCAATATAGTATTCATACTCTATTCTATACAATTTATATTCAGATAATGATACATTAGACTGGAAAAAATCGAAAAGTAAGATTGACATAGTTATCTTTTTTTGCAAATTTATAAATTAGGTTTAAAAAACACCTTAACAAAAACCTTAATAAACCTGACAAATAAGTAAATTGTGATGAAGCAAATAGTAACAATTTTTGTGGATATTTATAGTTTTGAAAGTTAAAAAACAAAAATCTCAAAAAAGACAATTTTACATATTATGATGATATTCATTATTTGAGGATTTCAGGTCCGTTACTGCTTTTATCTTACTTTTATAAAAGTTTATTATTATGGAATTATAGTTTGTTATTTTAAAATTATATCATCTGACATATTTTTCCTACTATGAAGATAATTATCATCTCATATAATTACATGAGGAAAGATATAGCAACTAACAATAAATATATGAAAAAATTTTAATAATTTTATATAAGATCATAAAAGTCAAAAGTCAAGAAAATAATATAAAGTGTATATAATGATCATCATATAAATTATATATACACATATTATATGTTGAAGAGAAAAATTGATTTATTTAACTGTCATAGTACACAATAGTATGATGATAGATATTTTCAGTCATAAACTGACAACATATACTTAGGTGTTTAGTATCAGGCACATTAGTGGGAATTGAGATGGAGATGTGATTGAGTATATCACATTTTGTGTGTGAAGTTTATCATGAGAAATCCGACAGTATATTGCAGGTTGAGAAACGATAAAGACCCGCTAGAAAGGATGGAGAAGAAATGGGTCTACAGAATACCTATTAGGGATCTGCAGTTGAATTGGGAGGCTGCGTATGTGGGGGTAACGAAAAGAACGATTGCAAGAAGGATAGAGGAGCATAGAAGAGATATAGAGCAGGTTAGGCTTACCACGTCCCTGGCGGTGGAAGCGTATAGTAAGAATATTAGTGTAAAATGGGATGAGACGGAGGTGGTGAAGCCCATACTGAGGCATACCAGGCCAATGATAGCAGAGTCGTTGGAGATATTGAGAAGGAGCGAAACAGAGGAGTTGGTTAACGACAGATTGACGTGGGAGCCGGCCCCAGCATGGAGATATGTCGTGGGAAGAAAAAGGAGTCGTAGTATGCGGAAGGCTTTGGATGAGTAGTGCCTTTTATAAGGTGTTTTAAAGGACTTGAGGTTGTTTGTTAGGAAGTTTTTAAAGGACTCTGGGACGTTGTAGAGTGTTTTTAGGTTGGTGTGGTGGTTTTTATAGTTATTTTATATATAGCTGTAATTTGTATATAGTTGCTTTATATATGGTTTTGTTTGTTTGTAGTTATTAGAGCTGGGGGGGAAGGTGTTATTGTTTATGTATGTATATGGTTTGATGTTAGGGGTTAAAGGTGGAGGTTATTGGTGAAGTATTTGTAAGGTAGCGCTGATTGGAGACGTAATGTAAACAAGCCCATTCTGAGAAAAGTAAGGGGGTTGCTATGGCAACGGTGTTTTAGATCTCATGTTTGTAATGATTGTAGGGGAGTGTTGTGCCTGAAGAGGGTGCGGAAGCACCGAAAACGTTAGTGCAGAGTTTAATAAAGAAAAGTTGTAACTATACTGCGTGTAGTGCTGTTTTTTAAATTAGTATATCATATATGCTTTTTTACAACTTAAGATAAAGAATCTTAACCTAATTATGTAGTCAAGCAAGACAGCATCATATTAAATTTTATATCAGTGAGTAATTCCTATCATCTGATTTCACAGTTTGATAATTTAAATTGGCTGCTAAGATCTTCTGATTCTCTCTTAAATTATTTTTTGTAGTTTTATTTGAAAGGCATGCATTCCAAGAATGAATCATCATATTAGGCAAACTGAAAATGAGCATTAAAAAGGAGATTCAAATTATTCTTTATGCAATGCTATAACATATGATTTGTAGCAGTATCTTAAAAATGTATCTTTGTGAATTAAGGGCATTTAATATATACAATTTTTTCCATAAATAAACATTTATTTTGGAAAAAATAAAGAAAATATGAATCATTTATTAATTCTAAGATGAGCAACTTTATATTGTTCATTCAATAAAATAAATTAATGATGTAAGTCTTCTCTGCTACATTTTGTATATATCAATACAATATATACAAAGTTTTTTTATTGGAATGCTGTTCTAGAAATTATATATATTAAATATGAAATCAAGAAACATAGAAAATAAAATTTATAAATTCTTAAAATATAAATACAGTGGTACCTTGGTTAACCAAAACTGTCATTATCCAAGGCACGATTTCCCATAAGATTTAATTGAAAACTGATCAATTTGTTCCAGCTCCTCCCCACCACCATAGTAAATATTAAAAATACAGATAAAACTCATTTAAAATATCCTAAAAATATGGAAAATATCATTTATTTATTATATTTGCCACAAATAAAAATTAACATTAATAAAATGAATTGTTCATGAAAACAGTTTTTTAAATTAACATTAATAAAATGAATTGTTGTGTGAAAACAGTTTTTAATTATCAATCTTCACCAGACAGGGTTCACTTCGAAGTTTTTTGACAAACGAACCCGTAAACACTGATTAGCAGCTATAGAGATTTGATTTTGCCTTTTGATGGCGAACGAAACAATTATTATACAGATAAGATTTGATTTTTTCATGGCAAATGAACAGTGACATGCACTTGCAGATTTGTTGTCTATATGAACTGTAGGATCTCAGACAGACTTTTTCTCTTCCAATGGAATCCGAAACTGCAACGTCACACCACTTGCAGTTGTCAAGTAATATGTAACACAAACAAACAATAGAATCAGACTTTGTTCGCAGAATTTAAAATAATAATTGTCTAGAAATCGTCTTTAAGAAACTAAAAACTAGTGAACTGATGCACGCGTTTAGAAATCATCTTTAAGAAACTAAAAACTAGTGAACTGTTGCATGTTATCATCTTTAAGAAACTAAAAACTAGTGAACTGTTGCGCGTCTATTATTGAATTAGACTTTGTTCGCAGAATTTAAAATAATAATCGTCTAGAAATACTTAAATCAGACTTTATTTGCAGAATTTAAAATAATAATCGTCTAGAAATCATCTTTAAGAAATTAAAAACTAATAAACTGTTGCGCATCTATTTTTAATTAATTAAATAATTTGGTTTTCATTACTATATGTTAATTATCATTTATTTAAATATATTTTTATATGGTTATAATTTTATTAATTTTAATAATGATATTGTCCGATTGGAACTGATTATGATAAAATAAATAACAAATCAACAATTGAGCTAATGAATCACATGACATGATGATGAGTTGTTTTACAGAGCTCTATTTTGTTGGAAATTCACATAATCAGGTGTCGTTAATCAAAACATTTTTTTCTTATGGCCACTCGACGTTAACCAAGTATGTCGTTATCCGAGGCCATCATTAACTAAGGTACCACTGTATTACTGTTATACTCATTTCACATATAATTTAAGTTTAATTAAGTATAGGGATAAATAATAATATATGCTATTAAATTTCAGAAAAATAATTGATAATTAATTAATTGCAATTTATATTATATATATAATATGTTATGATCAGTTAATTATTAATTATTTTTCTGAATTTTATAAATACAGTATATAGTACATTTTATTTCAAAAAAAATATTTTATAATTGATTATTAAAACTTTGTAATTGGAATTGTGTCAACAGAAATAAAATGATTTAATAAAATAATTTTTGATAGCTATTTTCAGTATTTTTATTATTATATATAATATATAATCAATTTTATTCTGAAATTTAATAATACACATTATTATTAATTATGTTCTTTATTAAACTGAATTTATAAATGATTTATGACCATAAAAATTAGAAGAGAAGTTGATTTCTATTACAAATGTAAAAAATCTTACTAGAAAGAGATGAAAATCAGTTTATTTCCTTATTTCAATAATTGTTGATCTAAGTTCTATTAATTAAAATATAGAAAGTAAACTACTGTTGCAACCATTTTTTTAGTTTTAACAATATCATGTGTTTGATAATATACAATAAGCATACTATATAATTATAAATTTTGATATAAATGCAAAGTAATTATTTTAGAGTTTTAATTTTTTTCAATTTTATAAGTGGAAAAAATTAAAAACTGAATACTGTTTTATATCCACTAAAAATATGAAAGTAATATTTTATTAATATGTAAAATTTTTACAAAATAGATTTTCTTTTTATTAATTTCAAATTGCTTTTTTCTCCAACACAATTTAATTTCATATTTCAAATATTCAGATGTAGTAGTTCACTTGCAGCATATAATTTATATCATTTTATTATAAAAGTTATAATTAAAAAAATTTTAGTTTTGATTTTGTTTATTTTCATTTTATGATTTTTTTGAACCTTCAATATGGCTCCATACTACCAACAGTCAAGAGTTAGTAGGAAATTAAATATTCTTTTTAATATAAAATAAATCCATAATTATTTGAAAACACAGTACAGTTGATGATTCATCTCAAATTTTTTACTGCACTTGATGCACAGTCTATTATGTGATCTATACAGTTTATTATTTTTACCCGTATTGTTGTCAGTCAAGTTATTTTACCTATATTCCATTTTGTCTAAAAGTACTGAATCTAGTAACTTTTTCTACTATTTCATTTTTTATTTTTAATTAAAATCTCCAATGGAATTTTAGAAATTTATTCCAGAATCAAAATAATTAATATTTAAAAAATGCTACTTGCTGACTTAATTTTGAATACAATTTATTCCAATGAATCCTTGTATCTTGTCTATGAAATTTATCAAATCAAAGCATTATACAGAATTCACCAATCAATATCTTATGGAAATGCTGCATACTGTCCTAACAAATTACAAATCAAACTTCAAAAGCCTAGCAAAACAGGTACAAACCCACAAATTCAATAATTAATTCACTATTTTAATTAAAAAAATAATATATTTTTACCAAACTTCATGGGAATTACTCTAATTGAACCTTATACTTGGCAAATTTTAATCCCTTGATATATTTTAATGGAAATTTTAATAATTTAAACTAATTTTAGTGCCATCTTGTAATTAATAAATATACTAATAATTAAATCAAAAAGTGATGCCATAGTTAATAAATTCTAATTCAATCATTAATTCATAGATGGTGCCATTCTTTGATTTAATTATTAATATATTTATTAATTATGAGACAGTGCTAAAATTAGTCTAAATTAACTATAAACAACTGAGTTCTGCTGTTTCTATTAACACAAGAAATCACAACTAGCACTTGAAGCAGGATAAATACACTATTTTATTATTAGATATATGTAATATATATTATATATATCTAATAATAAAATACAGTAGGCACCCTCTTAACCGGCCACCAAGGGACTGAACCCTTGGCTGGATAATGAAATGGTCGGTTAAACCGAATTACATATACAGTATATGAAATACAATACATATATATATCACAAGATAAGCAGGAAAAAATCACAGAACACTAATACACACTGAATCACTATATTTTAATTTTTAAGCAAATCGTTGTTTTTCCAACGAAAATTTTTTCACAAACTGAATTACAGTAATGAGTAGAAATAACCATGTACACTGCTTGCATAAAGCAATAACAATGTCCACTGCTCAAATAAATAGAGCAATTAATAAATACCCGGAGGATAGATACAAACACGTCCTGACAAGCGGTGACTGCTGTATGGGTCATTTTGTTAGCTGAATGGCCGGTTAAACCGACGGCCGATTGAACCGAGGCCGGTTAAGAGGGCACCTACTGTAGTGTATTTATCCTGTTTCAAGTGCTTGTTGTGATTTCTTGTATTAGTCTAAATTATTTCAAATTATTAAAATTTCCATTAAAATATATCATGAGATTAAAATTTGGCAAGTATTAGGCTCAACTGAATATATTTTTAATTTATTCATTTATTATAAAAAATAATATACCTCTATAAAAAAGTAAATGTATATGATATATATTATAAAAAATTTTTGAAATCATTGATTAAGATTATCCTGAAAAAAAAATAAAAATAAATGATTGTAGCTCTCAAATATTTAAGATTTTCATATCTTGTAGTGACATAAACAAAGTTTGGCCATGCTGATATATATATATATTAAAATAGACAGTCTTGATACAGTTGATAGCATTTATTTATTTTTCTTTTCAACTTTAACAACAACAATATACAGGGTGTCCCAAAAAAATGTACTCACACTTTACTGACCCATCACTAACATATTTTTTGTTTTTGTTACAGATCAAATTATTATTCAATAATGCCAAATTCGCAATTCCAAATGATATGTTAAGCGATGTTGTCACATCTATTGGTCAATGTTATCAACTTTGTTTGAAAAATGATGGAAATCAATTTGAACATTTGCAAATATATATGAATGTGTAAATGACTTGTGGAAAAGACTAATCTACTCAATAAATAATTACTTTTTGTTAATTTATCCTATTAGATCTGTAAATATGTCCTTGATCAAAGTTAAATATATGTTTAATATCCAGTTAAAGTGTGAGTACATTTTTTTGAGTCACCCTGTATATAAAACAGCAATTTTATTTATTTGGAAAATATTATAAAAATTTCTAAACTTTACATATTACTAAACACAGTAATAAAATTACAGCTGTACCTCAGTATATGTCCTTAATCCGTTCCAGATCCTTGAACTTATACCAAATAGAACATACACCAAACAAATTTTTGCCGTAAGAAATAAAGGGAAAATGATTAATCCATTCCAATAAAAAAAAAAAAATAATGCCAAATTCGCAATTCCAAATGATATGTTAAGCGATGTTGTCACATCTATTGGTCAATGTTATCAACTTTGTTTGAAAAATGATGGAAATCAATTTGAACATTTGCAAATATATATGAATGTGTAAATGACTTGTGGAAAAGACTAATCTACTCAATAAATAATTACTTTTTGTTAATTTATCCTATTAGATCTGTAAATATGTCCTTGATCAAAGTTAAATATATGTTTAATATCCAGTTAAAGTGTGAGTACATTTTTTTGAGTCACCCTGTATATAAAACAGCAATTTTATTTATTTGGAAAATATTATAAAAATTTCTAAACTTTACATATTACTAAACACAGTAATAAAATTACAGCTGTACCTCAGTATATGTCCTTAATCCGTTCCAGATCCTTGAACTTATACCAAATAGAACATACACCAAACAAATTTTTGCCGTAAGAAATAAAGGGAAAATGATTAATCCATTCCAATAAAAAAAAAAAATATTGTTATTGGCATATTATACATTGATGGGGTTATATAAAATAATTTAAACACTATTTAATATTAAAATACATAAATACAAGAGCAATACAGCAGATGAAATAAATGAACGTATAACCTCACTACTTTGCTGAGAAGAGTTGAGTGTCTACTAGGATGGTGCTGAGAAAGGAGAAGAAGTAGATGTTATTGTTTGGAAGGAGAGTCTACTTCCAATAAAACTTAGGAATCTGAAATTCTGGTGTTTTTTCTCTTTCTATTTTCTGTCTCATTTCCCTACTTGGACATTGTTGAGGCTCACCTGGTTTGACTTTTACTAAAAATCTGTCCAAAGAACTTTGCTTCTGCCTTCTCCTCAAGATGTTTTGGAAATATGATATTGTCTAGTTATTCCAGACAATGCTATTATGACTTGTTATAATATTTATATAAGGAATGTGTTTTTTTAAGAGAACACACGAAAGACTTACACAAGTTCTAGAACACAAGTTGGTCATATTCCAAACAAAGGTTGTATACCAAGCAAAATTTTAAGAATCCAAACAAGATGTATACCAAGTTGGACTTATTCCAAAGCAGACATATACCGAGGTACCACTGTATTAATTTTCATTTTGATGTAATAGGCTCCTGATAAAAAATACTAATATTTTATAAATTATAATAGACTAATGTAGTATTATGATTAACAAAAAATTTAGTCCAATGTCTTAAACCAGTGGTTCCTACAGACCCTCAGGGGTTCTTGTGACTGCTAAGGGGTCTGTGGCAAATTAAAATTAATTTTGAGGTACGTGGACAATGTTGGAACGGTCCGCAAAAGGTTTAATATAAAGTAAAATAATTGTGACCCATTTTCATTATTATGAAAGTTAAAATAAATAGCAATAAATAAATTGGTAGCCATTTTTACATCCTGAGTAAAATATAAGTATAGATAGGTATGTAAAATACAAGTAATGATAAGCATCACACAATGGGAGTCAGGCTGACCACGGCCGTCTACTACATATCTATGCAGGTTTAAACAGGAATGGAATCTCACCGCTACATGCAATAACTTGTCTAAAATATTGCACTATAAAAGAATTGTGCATCTAATCAACAATTTAATTCTGTTTTGTGCGTGATGTGAAGTGCATGCAACAAAATTTCCTATTTTTAAAACAAACAGCAGTTTTTTTTGTATTGTTACAAAGATAGCATATGTTGCATAAGTATTTTTGAATACAACTGATACCTTCTTGTATATTAAATTTATTTAAGCAAAGTTATACTTTTGTTAAAATAAATTTATATAATATTTATCAATATTATATTTTGTTATTTATTAATTTATTTGATAATAATTGAATTATTTATTTTTCAAGAAAAATAAATGATTAAATTAGTAAAAAATGCATACATATACAATATATGACTTTTACTTAAAATTTTATCCTTATATCTTAAATAATTGATTGATGTGAGTGTTACTTTGTGGCATTCCATTTTCAAAATAAAACAAAATATTAATAAATAGTGGTTTTTTACAAAGAAATAATTTGTTTTATTTTCTTATATCTTGAATTTATGTCTTTTTTTATAGAGAACAATATGAGTGAACCAAAGAGAAAATGCAGACAATATAGTATTGAATATTTAAAATATGGCTTTATTCCGTTACCAGAAAATAGTACTTTACTTATGTGACTTCTATGCAATAAATTTTGTCAAGCAAATCAATGAAACCATCTAAGCTTAAGGAATATTTGACAAAAGTCCATAGCAACAAAAAAGATAAAGATTTAACTTTTTTTAAACAGTCAAAGAAAAATATTTGAAAACACCGTCATTGCAACAACTCTTAGCAACAACATCTGAGCGAGATGATGATGGACTGCGTGTTTCTTATAGCATTTCTTTACTGATTGCAAAATCCAGAAAGCCACACACCACTGATGAAGAACTTATTCTACCAGCTATAAGTGAGGTAATATGCACCATGCTACATAAACCAGCTTCTGGTATTATAAGAATTCCACTGAGTAATAATACAGTACAAAGAAGGATTGATGAAATGGCTCAGTGTGTAAAAAATTCTTTATGTGAGTACTTAAAAACATCTGAACTCTCTATAAGCTTGACGAGTCAATTTTTCTAGGAAACGAAGCTTTACTTTTAGCTTATCTGAGATTTGTAAGAAGAAAAAATTTCCCAAGAATTATTATTTGCCAAATGTTTGGAAACTGATACGAAAAGTGAAACAATATTTAATGAATTAAAAAGATTATTCAATGTAGATTTTTCGATGTTATACCCTTGAGTAATAGCTTCTCTGTTGCTACTGACAGTACTCTGACAATGGTAGGACAACACTGAGGCTTTCTGGCATACTTAAAACAAGCTTTACTGAATGTATTATCTGTACATTGTGTCATTCATCAACAACATTTAGTCGCCAAAAATCTTAGTGAACGCTTGCATGGCTCACTAGATTATGTCATTAGAGCAGTTAATAAAATCAAAAGGAATGTCTTAAATGAGAGATTATTTGCTCAACTTTGTTTGGAAAATGAAAATTATAATAGTTTATTACTTAACATAGAAGTTCATTGATTATCTAAAAGTGCATGTTTCAATCAATTTTATGCACTCTTTAATTCAGTGTTGGAATTCCTGGAAAGTAAAGACAATGATTTGTGGTTCAATATAATTAATTCAAAAATTAACATAGCTTAAATGACTGACTTATTTGCCAAATTTAACAATACCAATTTGAAGCTACAAGGTGATCAATTAAACTTAATCCAAACTAAAAGTATAATAGCATTTGTTGCACAAAATTTTCTATACAAACAAAACTTGGGGAGAGGAGAATGCTCTCAGTTTCCAAATCTTTCAAAATTTCAGATGAAGATTTGCTTGCTTATTGTCAACATTTAATGGCTCTTCATTCTGACTTCAGCCAAACAATTGAAGACATTCTTCAGTTGGTTATCCCCAATTGGGTGTTGGACCCTTTTGCAAGTAGACCCACAAACTCAGAATCGATACTAATACAGGAGCAATTTATTGAATTATCCACAAATAAGGAGCTAAAACCAATATTTGAACAAGGATATCACAAATTCTGGTTACAAAAACAGATACCAATTTTATATCCTGCATTATGGATCATTGTACATAAGCTGTTGATTGTTTTCCCATATTCCTATTTAGCAGTACATGGATTTAGTGCAGTTATGAGCCTCATCACAAAAAAAAGAAACTGACTGGAAATTAGTGCTTGTGGAGACTTACAAATGTTACTTCAGATGAAGATTTGCTTGCTTATTGTCAACATTTAATGGCTCTTCATTCTGACTTCAGCCAAACAATTGAAGACATTCTTCAGTTGGTTATCCCCAATTGGGTGTTGGACCCTTTTGCAAGTAGACCCACAAACTCAGAATCGATACTAATACAGGAGCAATTTATTGAATTATCCACAAATAAGGAGCTAAAACCAATATTTGAACAAGGATATCACAAATTCTGGTTACAAAAACAGATACCAATTTTATATCCTGCATTATGGATCATTGTACATAAGCTGTTGATTGTTTTCCCATATTCCTATTTAGCAGTACATGGATTTAGTGCAGTTATGAGCCTCATCACAAAAAAAAGAAACTGACTGGAAATTAGTGCTTGTGGAGACTTACAAATGTTACTCACAAACACAGAGCCGAACATAAATAATCTCATATCATCCCATCAGGTTCATCCATCTCATTGAAAAAAATAAGGTTTTTTTTTATATTTTAAAACAAAAGTTATAATTTCAATAAATGTTACTTTAAATATCAAAATATTTTATTTATATTTTATTTTTATGTCAACATTTACCATTCAAGACATCAAAATTAGATTTGTAATTTTTCTATTATGCAGTTATGTAGAGTTATTTCACTTGGGGTTCATGGTCAAGTTTTTACTATAAGAAGGGGTCCATGGGGATAGTAAGTTTGGGAACCACTGTGTTAAACAATGTTTATTCTATGTAGTTTGTTTTACATTTATCAGTGTTATTTGTTTTATGTCAAAAATTGTTTATTATAATTCAATGTTTTAATAAATTTTCATAGATAAAACATCAATAAAATTTTGTTCTAATAGATAAATCCATAAGTATATTAAATAAAACAATTAAATTTATTAAACTGATGGAAAGAAGAAAATTTTCACAGAGAGTTGCTTGCATAGTTCCCCATTTTTACAAAGGAACTTGGCTGATTACAGGTCACCAAATTGAATGAAATTTTCAAAATACAGTGAAACCTGTTAAAATGACCACCTTGATACAGTGACCACCTGGCTAAAGAGACCAAATTTCAAAAACTGGTTTGTTTCCCATAGGATGTCAATGCTATTTTTGTTCTGTATAATGACCACCTGTCTAATGGGTATACTGACCACTCACATAGTTAGTTTTAAGAAATTTTAATCTGCTAAAGTGACTAAGAAGATTAACTTCAGGGAGGAATTACTGTATTTTCATTTTTACATTATATAAAATTCTAAGGATTAGTATTCCATTAGAATTTTTCTGTTATGACAAAATAGTTTGTTAAACAAATATATTAAAAAGTAAATATTATAATACTATTGTATATGTACCTTTATGCAGTATTTTAATTTAAGTTTGACTATGTTAAATGCACATATACAGGTTAGTAGTAATTGTAATACAGTATATGCTTGCTATAAGACTTTGTTCGCCAGAAAGTGATATGTGCTATATGTTGTCATTATCTATTGACTGCAAGTTGACGATTTTAATGAATATAAATTTGCAATTTGGAATAATCTGTTGTTTTCTTTTGGGGAAGGGAGGGTCACTATCCTGTATAGTAACCACCTGTAAAAAGTGAGGTCAGTCCCAAAGAGTGGTCACTTTAACAGGTTTCATTGTAGTGGTAATCTCTATTTTAATTCATTTGATAAGTGTAGACATTTAATTAACGTTTTTTAATAAATGTTTTAAATGTTGTTCTCATAGAAAGTTTTTTTTGCTCTATATTCAGTTGGAATTGCTCACTTTTGCAATAAATAGTATGTCAGAATCTAGTTCACATTTACTGTATCTTTAATCGTTAATTACAAAACAATGATGACAACAAATTAAAACAGATGATATTGAATTAAAATTAATCATTGGAAATATTTTTTCTACATGTTTCCTAAGTATGGAGATATTCTTTAATAAATGCAATTATAATGGTATTAGTAGGAGATGGATATGATTTATCTATTTTCATAATTTGTCATTCTGTCAGTTCTGTATCTGATGAATTAAAAGAGTATCTATTATAATTATCCAAACTTTCAAGAATAAAAGAGACATTAAAAAAGTATACCATAAAATTAATATAGAATTAAATGAGTAGCATATTAAATATATTATTAAACAGTATTAATCTTAAAATTAAATGACAATGATTATGATTATGATAAATATTTTATATTTTTACAGACATGCATCTCTCAATTTGTTTTCATTTTAAAAATAATGATTTTCCTATTTTTCCTGAGGTTTTAAAAATTAATAAAATTTTCATTAATATAAAATTTATTTAAAGTTGAAAAAATATTTTAACAAAAGAACAATCAAAATCAAATAAACTATACTTCATTTAAGATATTATGTATTCATTTGACTATTCTTTTTTTTTTTTTTTGTTTTATCCCCTAAGCAAGTATTTTCTTACACTGCGGAGGGATCAGCCGGATTGTGGAAGACGGGGATCGACGTTGCAATTTGATTTTTTAATGTTGATCAGAAAAAGCATAATGAAAACAAATTTTGAGAATTTCATTACATTTTTTTTATCATCAGTATATATTTGAAGAAATGTGAAGAATTATCCATGGAAAAAAATGAAAATCTTTAACAGATTAGAATTTATTGAACACAAATTTTATAATTCAATAACATTTTTGGTTTGTTCAGTCCTCTTTAATTGACAGAAAGAATAAAAAATCAAATATAAATAAAAACAAGCTAGAATATAAGCATATTAGAATGAAAAATTTGAATTTTATATTTAAAATTTTTCTTTTATAGAATATTATAGATCAGAAATAGTTAAAAATCTATGAGGAGAGGATGAAAGAAAAACTAAGTGTAACACAAAGGATAAGGCCAGCATAGCATTGGTATGCATAACAAAATATAACTAGATATTCATACTATAAGAGAACTAAAAATACATTAACAGAAATGGAGGCACAAAATTGCATAAGATGGACAGTATGTAAAAATAGCACAGAGAACTGCAAAAATGTTTTGTTTATATATATTATTATTTCCCAAGTATCAAACCATCAAAGATTAAAATGTTGGAAAAATATATTAAATATTTTTATGATTATTGAGTTGCATTGATATGACAACATTCAGCAATCAACAGCATGACAATGAGATTTAATGCTAGGCCTGTTTATAATGTTCTATAAAATATAAATTTAATTAAAATATAAAATAATAATTTTTGTTTTAAAGCACGTTATATTCTTGTTCTTATTTATAAGAACAAGAATATTTTATCTTCAATTTGTATTCTGATAAAACAAAAGACTGAACAAGCCAAAAATGAAATTGAATTGTAAAATTTATCTGGATTCAATAAATACAAATTATCCTCAACTTATGATCATTTGACTTATGATATTCAGATTTTACAATGGCGCTTACAATATTCCAAACTTGGCTATTTTCATAGCATATTGGATAAAAGTATTTTTTTGTTATTAAAAATGTAGTAAAGCAATCACTTATCATTTAGGGATCTGAATTCAATATTCCATTGTTCATTATTGCTATTAAAATTATTATTCATTATGGGTCATTTTCAATTTATGATAAGTTAGCAAAACTTAACCTCATTGTAAGTTGAAGACAATCAGTACTAACCCACTGAAGGCATTCATTTTTCTGCATGAATACTTTTACAAAAGAGAACCATGAAAGCAATAAACACACTTATGAAGAATTAAGTAACAATGAAATAATTAGAATTGTTTACTTGAATTTTAAAATATAATAAAAACAACAAATTTACAAAAGATATTTAATACATTTAAAGTAAAAAACTTTCAAAAAATGCAAAAATGATTATATATAATCTATATTTATAATTTGTTTAAAGAAAAATTAATAAAACATTACAATTCAAAAACAAAAAACATTCCAAAGATTAATAAATATTAATTTTCTGTATACAGTAGACTCTGGATTATCTGGTTTGCAGATTAACTGAGGTTAATCTGCAGATATGCAACATTTCCAGTTTGCTAGAAATGTTGATTAATTATCAATATTTTATTTTAGATGCAATATCTGAAAATTCTTAAACATCCCAGCTTTGTTTCTTTACTATATCTTAGATAATTAGTGATCAAAATTAGAATCAAATTAAAATTACAAATATTGCAATAATTTCTTGTTCAAATAAATACATTTCTTGTATCCTTTTTCAATAAATAATAGAATGTATATTCTTCATAATTTCTGATTTTTTGAATATTTTGCAGAAATATTCAGGGAATCAATTATTTAAGGTAATTAATTTCTTAACTACCCCAATTAATTAGAAGTCTACTGTATTTTTAATACTCAATAAAATGCTTTAATTTTCTTCATATTTCTTCAACATATCTTAAATATACCATCCTCAGCTCAATAAGAATAATATAACGTTTTAGAACAAAAAAGAAAAACTATATACAATAATTTGAATGTCTAGTAAAGAATACATATCCTTATTGAAAACAAGTTTTCAATAAGGATAATAACAGGAACAAAGTATATGTTGGCAGTATGACAAGGTCACTTGAATAATATAGAAAAGAGAAGAGAAAATTTTTGAGGTTCAAAATACCTCAATTATAAAATAATAAATATATTAAATTAATCAATTCAAAAACTGCTTATTGAACTGTAAGCTAATAAATATATGTTGGCAAAATGAAAAAGTAAGCAAATTTAGAATAAAATTACTTAACAATGTAAGATAACTTACTCCTGTTTAACTGATGATGAAGATTGACAAATCTGTCATTTATTTGATCTTCATTGGGTCGAATATCTAAACAAGGTTTTCTTCCAATGCCCATTGATGACATTTCAGCCAGACGCAATTCTAAAATATTTTAATTTTTTTATATAAATGTTGATTTATTCATACTTTATAATCAAAATTAATTGATTAGTGCATAATTAAATTATAAAGATTATAAAATCAATTATTATATATTAGCATATATAACTTATCAGCAATCTATTACTATCAGTAATCTTCTTAAGCCCATAATTTTTTAATTGTAATTCATTTAAAATATTATTTGAAAATTCTTCCAAAATTGCATGCATGTCCAGAATAAAATTATTATTTGAAAATCACTATTTTAATAGTTTAATAGCAAAAGAAATATATCAATTAAATTGTTTGAAGTTTCAGACACTATAGTCATTCAACTGGTTCATCCAAACCAGTTGTTAAACTTTTATCAAGTTTGACACATCACTTGTTGTGGCGACAGAAATAAAAATCGTAATTAAATTCTTATCAGTTTGATAAATGTTTTATAGATAAGTGAAATGAAACCAATAATAAATTATTATAGATTCAATGAAAACCATATATAATTTGAATATAATCAATTCCAACAGAAACCATGATTTCTCTCACAACTTTGTGCAAGAATGTTAAACAATGCAAATATATACTAAAATAGCATCTTGTCTATTTTAAGTATTACTTTAAGATTAGTTTAAATAATTTTCTTTTTGAGAAAAGTTACACCAAACAGGTTGTTAGTTGTTTTGAATGATAGCACTGATTTCTGGTGTATTAATTAGATAATGAAGAAATTAAATATGATAAAAGTTAAATATTTCATTTGATTTTGTTTAGTCAAAACATCTTTACAATAATAACATATACAGTATTTACTTTTTATAAACATATTGATAATATCAAGTGTATAGGAAAAAATTCAAATAAAAGTTTGTATAAATATTACATTATTTATTTATCAGATTTGTTAAGATTATTAAGATTTCATAATATTTTTACAATCTTTTTCATGAAATTTCATATAACAAAGAAAAATTTATTCTGATATATATTGAAAGAGTCAACTTACATTATATTTAATAAAAAAGAATCTAAAAAGTCATAATTAATTGGATTTTCTAGTAAAATAAAATAGAATAAATTTTAATTTAGACATTAAAAATTCAGCTTTCATTGAATTTTAATATGTAAATCATTAACTTTCATAATCATAATATAAAATTGTGTATAATATTACAATTGAAAAGTTCAGTTTTAAAGAACATTACAAAATCAGCTTTCTTCCATTTCCATTAGAAAATGGAATATTAAAAACAGACAGTTTATTAATTAATCTCTCTGATTTTAGTATTAACTATTCTAGTATAGTATGTAACAAAAATTCCTAAACTCTGAGTTTAATAATTTATTGTGGTAGAATGGAAGATTTGTAAAAAGGAAAGTATGATATCTTTATAAGTTGGCAACTTGCTGATTGACAATGTAATATCACCTGATCCCAGCACTGTATTATTTGCTTAGGCTGACAAAGCTTGGACCTAGGATAGTAAATTTGTAGAGGCAGAATTTTCCAAAAATTCAACTATCTATGCAAGGTTGAAGTATTTTGTTTCTTTTATTTAGTTTGAGCTTGCATAGATAGTGAGGAAAGCAAGCACCTGCTATATAATCTGAAGTAGTTTGAAAAGCCTATATTGTTTACCGTTATACATTAGATGACATCAAAAATAAATACCAGCAATGTGCCTTTTATCATTACAGATAATAGAACATACTTTATTTCATATATTTATTTACACATCCAATACAAATTGTTCAGTCAAACAAATATTTATAGGATTGAAATGCATAAAAATCTATTTAAAACCAGATCTTACTGATGAAAAATTATGTCTGTTCTCTTCTGACTATTGAAAAGAATTTAACACCTTCAGAAAATTATACAGACATAATCAATGAATTTTCCAAACAAAAGTGTAGATATAATAAATATATATATAAAGACACAATAAATAATAAAGGTTAAAATTACTTGAAAATAAAATTATAGATATAGCTTTTAAACATTCAATTGAATGATATTTCATTTATTTAATTCATACTAAAGCTTTAAATAAGTTCGTTAGGGGTGGTAATTACTTCTAGACTTAGGGATGCCAAAATTTTTAATCCACTGTAGCCTCATCTCTGTCCTTGAGAAAAGAGAGAATTGAATAGGTTAGTCAGCCATTAACTTTTTGTGAATATAGAGGACTGTGCTTGTAGAAGTATATTTTGCAAACAAATCTTAAAAAATGTGTCAAAGTTTTTCAAATTCAGTTTCCTGATAACATAAAATCTTCAGAATATATTGTGTAGGATTTCATTTAAACATTTTCACGAAACTGAAAGAATTGATGATAGTTAAAAGAAATAAAAGATCCAAAACATTGATACCAGTATTTGTGGACAATATTAAAGAACATTTACTTTGATCACCACATAAATCACTTTGGCAGCTATCCAAAAGCTTGATACATCACATATAAAATATTTAAAATTTATATAAAATATATATAAAATTTATATACAGTCAAACCTCTTTAAGCCGCCACCATCGGTTCGAAGGTCCTCTCTGGCGGTAGAGGAGGGTGGCAGTTTATGGTAACATGTGAGAAAACATGTAAAGACTAGAATGATATTGTTTCATTTAATTAAAGGTGATCAGAAATAAATTGCTGAGTAGCAGAAGGATTTTTATTTTTATATTCACAAATTAAAATCTTTTCGTGAACATCTAATGTCGTTTTTGACATTTTTCCGAGTAAGAAACAGCAACGATACTCACAACAGTTGATTTATAAAAAAACGGTTTAAACTGTTCTTCTTCTTCCGCAAAGTCGAGGTTATGGCTCTCCAGTCTTCTCCTATTTTAAACGATTATTTTGTAAAAATTCGTTTAAAGTTTTGGAATAGCTCATTTTGAAAACAGGGATGTGAATAGTCACAGGTGCGAGATTACAGTCTAATAAAAGTTAACAGATAAATTACTTAATTGCCATCTTCTCTAGTGTTTCTATTTGTGTTGGTTGACTTTGCCATTCAATTGTTTTGGCAGTTTAAACAACTGATTTGTCTACTAATGAAATGGTTTTGCCTCCAGAAATGAGTGGCGGTTGGCGATTAGTGAGGTGGCAGTTTATAGAGGGAATTTCATGTTTTAACATATAGGAGGAGATTTATTATTGGCTTTCATCAGGCAAATAACGAGGGTGGCGGTTTATATAGGGGCGGCTTAAAGAGGTTTGACTGTATATATTTAAAATTTTAAAAGATGTCAGATTTTTGCAATTTGTGTCTGAGAATGATGCTGTATAAGAATTAATATTATTATTATTCTTAATCAAATTTTAATATTGAAACTTGAATTAATTATAATTGTTAATTTATTTAAAAATATTTAATGTAAAAATTCACCTCTATTTCTAAGCGCCTGCTTCCATAGCAATTTAGATATTTCTTGTACCCATAAGTGTTTAATCTCTGCATTTGGAGCTTGTAAAATATATGTATCTTGAAGCTTTCTTTTCCTAAACCAGATTTCAAATTTTGTTGGACTTTCTCCTATTTGCTCTGTTAGACCTATGTCTGTTGTCTGATAATAAAAGTTTCAAAGTTATATAAATACGTAAATCATAGAAAAAAGACAAGAAAGCAAATTTAAAAAAATTTAACAAACCTTAATGCTATGTTTATATTGATAAATATCAAATCCTTTCCTTTCTGGATCTCTTCTAGCCTTACTAAATAAGATCAGATCTTCAAATAAGAAGAGATGCCGAAAGGATTTTTTAGATCTTCCCTGCCATACTAAAAATTCTTCTTGTCTTAAAAGTCTTCCCTGCTCTTTCACGTTTACCTAGAAATTTATTTATCATTTTAAATTAAAACCATAAAATAATTAAGGTGTATTAATCTAAAAAATATTTCAGTAACTAACATCACATTCTCTCAAAGCATCCATGGCAAGGAGATCATTTCCATGTCTTAACTGGAAACGCACCATTTCTTCAGCAGTCTAAAAAAATTATTAAAAATATCATCTGAATGAATAAAATGTACATGCAATCCCCAATTTACATAAGTGAATCATTCTGCAAAACTTTATATAAATCAGATTTTATATATAATGGAGCATACATTATGTTGTATTAATATCACAAAGGCATAACATTAAAAATAGTTATACTAAAAATTAAGCACATAAGTTGCATAATAAAACAGTCAATCATCATCATGAAGGATTTAGATTCAATTTTAAGTCCCATACAGTGATACCTTGAATCATGAACGTCTCGGTTCACAAACAAATCGGTCTATGAACACCATTTGCGAACAAATTTTTAATTTAGTTATAGTAAAACAAGATTATTTTTTTTGTGTAAATAAATTGGACTTTACGAAATACAGCTGTATTCATTCTTTATTAAAGATTTTTTGTTCTAAAACGTTATATTATTCTTATTGAGCTGAAGATGGCTATGGCTTAATAAAGCTGAAAGCGCTTCTCTTTTATGAATGTTTTTCCACTGTGAATTTGTGCTGAATTAGATTTATAATTTTATATTTTATATAAATTAATTTAGAAAAGTTTTCATGTACAGCAAGAGACCAGAAATCCATCATCTTTAAAACTAAGAATTTTGCAATTTATTGAATTTGTATATAATTTATTTAATACATAGTAAATTTATTATCCACAGATGTAATGAAAAGAAGAACTCTGTTCTGTGTACTGTAAATTTCAATATTTTCAGTGTATAATATTTATATATTTTTATCAGATTAAATTTATTAAATTAAATTGTTTTTAAATATGCATAAATAATAAATGAAAATTTATTTAAGAAATTATTTTTATAAATTAGAAATTAATTATTTTTTAATTTAGACATGATAACTTTTTACTCATTATTATTATGTTTTTTCCAAATATTACAAAACCAGATAAATGGCCCTAGAAGATTTTTTAGAATTAAGCTAATTTAATTATCACTTTTATTAATTTGGACTATAGTGCCATCATCTATTGGTTTAATAATTAATTAAATTTGGACTAAAATGATACCATTTATTATTTAATAACTTTAATTTTTGACTAATTTCCCTGAAATGAAACGTTGTCTTGACCAGGAGTTAAACTCTGGAGTTTGGTACGATGGTGGCACAAAATTTCTGGTTTTTATTGGAAAGTGAATCAAAAATTAAAGTTCAATTATTAAACTAACAGATGGTGACACAATAGTCCAAATTAATAAAAGTGACTATTAAATTATAGTTTAATCCTAAAAAAGTCCACTAAAGATCATTTGGCTGATTTAATAGTATTTGGATTATGATTACTTACTTTGTATTATGCTATATATTATTTTCTTATACAATATTATTTACATATATGTAGTTTAATAATTCTAATATAAATTTCCTACATGAAACAAAAATACAATATCTTCAATATACAAATACAGTAAAGTTTGTTTATCTATAATTTGCATATCAGTGTTTATTTGAAGTGTTTAACACAATACTATAGCAAAACATATATTTAATGTATTGCCAATCAAAATAATGATTTTCACATATAAATAACTGTATATCACATAAACATACTGGAAATCTGTTTTAAAAGGTTAAACATGTTATTATAAGAAAATTATAAAAGTTCTGCACACAGTTTTGAAGCAAGTGACTTTTAATTTATGACAAGATCAAATGTAAATTATATTTTACATCACAGTCATTGCATTTGGTCATAATTGGATTTCACTAACAAAATTGAATGAAATCTCATCAGTCAATATATCAATATATATATACTGCAAATATACAGTATAATCATATATTATGAATATACTGTAATCATATAATATACACATATAAATATGTATATTTTAAAAACTGTTAATTACACACATAATTTAACTATATTTTTTTTTACAAATATTAATGCACAATATTAGTAGGAAAATTTTCTTTCACAGCACAATATCTCAATATTTCAAAACTAATATAGCTAATTGCACATAGACTTAATTATTAAAATATATTGTTTCATACTTATGAAATAATTTAACTCAATTATAATTTAGGAATCTGATATTTTAAAATGAGAATTTATTTTTAAAAAAATCCTTTGTATTTATAAATAGTGGAAGCTTATTTTTTAATAAGCAAACAATCTTTAATTTTATATTATAGATGTTCATTTTTCTGTTAATGCAGAATATTCAGTAAGAATGATGATATTTACCACTACATGATATTTTCCAATGGGCCATATAAAATAAATCCAGTTCTCATATAATCTTCAAATCTTGCTAGAAATATTTAATGGCAATGTTCTTTCACTAACTTGTCCTGACAATGGATAAGAAGTTGTTCTCTTAGCAGAATGTCGATGTCTTAATCCTCCACCTATTTGATTGCCAATTCCAAAACATCCTCTTGGTAATACCATTCTTGCATTACCTTTAGCTGCTCTAGACCCACCATGGGCTTTTAAATCTGTTAAATGAGCTGCATATCCATCACTTAATACCTAAAATAATAATATTTCATTTAAATATAAAAAAAAATTAATTAACAATAATAAAATACAAAACAGCAAAATTATTATTTACTGTAGATAAAGCATGATGCTTTTTAGAAACTTTTCCAACAATAAATATTTTATCAGGTTTCAATCCTATAGAAGTATAAACCCAAATATCTTTGCTAGAACCATATGCTGCATGGACTAGGATATCAGCCTAAAATAGAAAATACACAAATATTGAAATGTCTATTCAAATTTAGTTTTCAATAAAAAATCATAATATTGTGTTTATATTTTTATTGTATGTTTATAACTCACTTCTTTTTGTAAATGACGTAAATATTCAGCTTTACGCCTCAAAGGATCTGTTAATAATCCATCAGCAAATGACACTAATCCATGAGGAAAATTATGCTGTGAAAGCCATGATACAACTCTTTGTTGTTGCATATCTGGCCTTCCAGTAATATATATTATTAAATATCCTAATTCCTGCCAATGTCTGAAATTAATAATTTGTAAAAATAAATAAATTTGTGAAAAAACTTATTTTTATTTAAATACTGTACAGGTATCTCTCCTATAACATGGTAGATAGGTTCTTGAAAAACACTGTGTTGTGAGAAACTGTGTTATATGAAACTTGGAGCCAATACAAAAATATGAGTTATGTTCCAAAACCAATTAAAAATAAATAGTTTTCTTTAATTCCACATAAGAAATTTAATTTTTATTAAGAATATTAATAAGAAATAAAAAATATATATGCAAGAACCATCAGTGGTGAATCATTTTAAGATTGTGTGCCAAAATTGGCTAAATTTCCAAGTTTTGCATGCTCAAAATATTTTCCAATGTGCCACTTGGGCATGCATGCCATAGGTTCACCATCCCCATGTAAGACCCTAAAAAAATATACATAAAACAAAAGGAAAGATAAAAGTATATAGCCTATACAATATTTATTTAATAAGTATAACTTCCTTTCCACTATTTCATTAAAACAAGTACATTTTTTCTTTAATAATATCAACTTCACTTTCTGAACTATTTTCTGCATTTAAAGTTTGTATATCTTTTGCTCTCTTTACAAAATCTGTAATCTAACTTGATACAACCTGCTAGAAAACAATCGTTCCTTAACATATACCCAAAAAAAATTTATAAATGAAAAAGTTTTTCTTCTCTTTCACATTCCTCTATTGAAGAATAAAAATTTATTTTTTTTATCTAAGAACTGAATGTTTGGAACACAAAATAATCAATTGCCACCAATTAACTCAATTTCAAATCAGAATCGAATGTAGACTGCATATCATCCCTCTCATGACGAATTAGAAAAATTGCATTTTATGACTAATTTTAGCAAAGTATTTCCCCACAACTGAATTTTATGTGGGTATTGTGTGTCCCTAGTATGGATTTACAAAAACTAATAATGGAATTTGATGTTGCAGAAGAATAAATGTAATTTTCTAAATATGATAAGTAAAAACTATGTTGTAGAAGTACGGTGTTATATGAAAGTTTCCGCAATATTCATATCATGTTAGAGTGAAACCTCCTGTATGAAGCCATGTTATAAGAGGGATACCTATATATATTTGTATATAATCTTAAAAATTATATTTAAAAAGAAATGTTTTATTCCTAAATTAAAAATATAATAATAATAATAATAATAATAATAATAATAATTCACTGCTTAATGTGCTGTTATTTTGAACGTTGTTATTGGAAGTCAAGCAGTTTTAGTGGTTTTGTCCTTATATTCTACTTTTCATATCTTAAATTTTTCTTGCATACTAGATCCACAGACTGTTTTAATAAAATATTCCCTATCATTAATAAAATAATTTGAATAATTGATTGTTTTATGATTTTCTTGCTTATTCTCTACTCTGATTGTAGATATATACTGAAGAGCAAAAGTCAAGTCACAAATCTAAAAAATAAGATATCTAACTTGTCTGCAGCAATTTACAAGGTGGTTTCAAAAAGTTTTGAGACTCATTCTGTAACTCGCCAACAAATAGCAGCATAGGACTATATGTGCAGTCATAGGGAGCAAGGACCTTCATATATCAGTGTGCTAAGAAACAATGTCCTATGTACTGTATATTGGGGAGTCTGCAACTGGTGATACTTTGACCACATACATTGCCACATCTGTGATTTCATCATGGACATAAGTTGGAACAAAGAGTGAACGTGAAATTCTGTGTTAAACAGAGCAAATCTACCACAGAGACATTTAATGTGATTTGGTCAAATGTTTCTGTGGCATCTCAGTGGAAGAAGCCATCATTTCCATGACAGAAAAAAACGAAACAGGTCCATACTTCCACCAAGTGTATGTTCATTGTCTTTTCCAACAATAGTGGGATAGTACATCAAGAATTCATCCCTAGTGGCCAGACTGTCAATAACAAGTTCTACTGCCAGGTTTTAGGATGTCTGAGGGAGGACATTTGGCAAATGTGGCTGGATCTACTGTGCACTAAAAACTGAATGCTTCACAATGACAATGCACCGTCACTGAGCTCTCCCTCACATATGAGTTTCTTGTCAGAAATAACATGGCCTCACTTCTGCACCCACTGTATTCATCAGATTTGGCTCCTGCAGACTTCATTATCTTCACAAAAATAAAAGTCCAGCTAAAGGGTCACAGTTTTGACACCATTGTGGAGAAAGCATTATTCTATTAATATTCATTTATAACAGTAATAGATTAATTATTTTAATTTTTTATGAGGAGACAACACTAAATGGCTTGCCATTATTATCTAATATATACCACTGCATTAAAAAATAACTTAACTAAATTCTTATTGTCGTATCCTAGATGATTAAAGAAAGATCCTTGACTAAAACCAAAAAATTCACTGAATAAAAACTGGTTAGGCAGTATCACACTTTTCCTACAAATTCCTCAATTGACCCTTCCAATTTAGTGATTTTAAAAGTGGTAAAAATATAATTCTAACTTGGGTAAACTCAAAAAATGTCTTAGGCCTAATATGATACTTATAGACCAGTGGTTCTCAACCACTGTGCCGCGGCACACTAGTGTTCCGCCAAAACTTTGACGGTGTGCCACGAAAAATTAAGAATGAATTGTTGTATGTGTAAGAATTGTATGAATCATATATATTAATAGTGAAACGTGGTTGGCTGATATCCCTTTTGCAGTCGAACCTGCAAAAGAATTGCAGATTCCTGTAAGTAGGATATTGTTAGAAAATATAATTCTTGAATTTCTGCAACAGCCAAAATTTTTTTGTCATTTTTAAAAAATAAGGAATAAAAATTAAATTAAAATTATAGTTTGTCTAAAAAGACAAAATCCGCAGGTGGTGTTATAACTTAACTAAATCTCTGCTTAATAATGACCGCCATTTAATGATATCGTACAAGTATGTCTGTAATCTTAATGTAATAAATAAGAGTAAATACAATAATCTGTTAATTAAAATTCATTGTTAAATCTAAATTATTATTTAAAATATTTAGATGTGCCACCAAATTTTAAAATGTTAAAATGTGTTCCTCAACAGAAAAAAGGTTGAGAACCACTGTTATAGACATTTGAATTGAAATTATTGCAACAATTTACATTAGATTATGGAGTTAATCACATTGGCTTCTGAAATAAATTCATTATTATTCGATGGCTAAAAAAGTTTTTGTCATGTAGTAGTGTTAAGCTTAATTATTAAGGAAATTTATTTTGAATATATAAATAGTTAAGGGTCAATCAAGTGCTTTGACACTAAAAGTTAACTCCACTTTTTGAAGTTTTTAATCGATTTGACTTGTGAATGGCTCAAATATTCGTTTTAAATTTATCTCTAATTCTTAAAAATTTTTGATTATAATAAATTTTCTGTCAAAATAAATCATTTCCTGAAAATAAAAACTAAGAAAAAATTTTTAATTATTATTTGTGTGAAACATTACTTACAGCATTTATTATAATTACTTTTATTAAAAACTAATCAGCATAAAAGAATTAATTTATTAAAGAATTAAAGTAATTAGTGCAGCATTTTCCAGTAAAATGTTTCATCACTGTCATAAATATATTTGCATATGGGTAGGAAAATTTTCTCAAAATTCTATGAATAAGCAATCATTGTTTTATAACTTTAAATAACTTCAGCCTCATTGAAAAAGATTTTGAAGTGATGTAATAATTAAGGACCAGATATATCTATCATTACCATATGGCTGTTAATTTTTCATCTGTTAATATTGAGTTTGTGATTTATAGAAACAATTTCATACAAAAATATTTTTCTCACAATAAAAAAAAAATTTTTTTTAATTCACAAATAATCAATTACAGATAATCCTTGACTTAAAATATTCTAATCTTATGATTGCCCTTACAATATGCCAAACTTGGCTATTTTCATAATATATTGGCTAGAAATATTTTACAAGAAATATTACTCAAGAGCCCTTTAGCAGTCAAAAGATTTTTATCAGTAACATTTTCAACGCTCTTGGCATCTTCCTCAGCTGTTACAATCTGAGGAAGATGCCAAGAGTGTTGAAAATGTTACTGAATAAAAATCTTTTGATTGCTAAAGGGCTCTCGAGTAATATTTCATGTAGTTTGTGTCAGACCTGGGCAAATTTTATTTGAAATAACAAATAACAAATATCTTTTATTTGGCAATATTCAATTATTTGAAAAATTATTTGTTATTTGAAGATAAAAATTTATCAAATCAAATATTTATCAAATCAAACAAAAGAGGATTTTGGTAAAAGTAACGACGATACAAATTATTAAATACTTTATTAAAAACTAAAGTATAGAATAAAACGATGACACAAAAGTTAACATGTATAGTTTTTAACCCTCAAATGAACAGATCAAACTGCATATTTGGCTGAAAAAAATTTTAATCTTTTTATGGTGTCCATTACACACAATGTTTAAAATTTAAACGAAATTGAAAACACGAAAAAGAACAAATAATAATAATCATTGCAGCTCGGATTCGAACTCGGCTATTCGGAGTGGTAGAACAGAGGCTTTAGCGATACTACTATCAGCCGCTATTCATTAATTTAGGCTTTAAGTTAACGATGCTGCCATGAGCAGCTATCACTTATTCTTGTCAGGAGAAAGCACGTGACGAGCACATCCCACGCGTATACCTGCCACCCTATTTATCACTTATTCTTGTCAGGAGAAAGCACGTGACGAGCACATCCCACGCGTATACTTGCCACCCTATTTTCATTCAGAAGGGACAGGTCCATTCTGATCTACCTTGATTCTCAGTACTAGTACCTGATTGTGCAACCGATCAACTTCCGGCAAGCACAGCTCCTACGAGGAGTAGGCAAAACTTTATGGACTAGACTGTACGTACACTATGTCTTTGATATACCCCCATAAGAAAAAATCACAAACAGTAAGGTCCAGTGACCTAGGAGGCCAGTGAAGAAACACCTGGTCATTGGGTCCAGCACGACCAATCCATCTGTTTGGCAGGACCTCATTGAGAAAGTTACGGACATTACGATGCCAGTGCGGTGGTGCTCCATCTTGTTGAAGTGCCTCCCCTACCTGCATCCGTGGAAATTCTGCAGGATAGAATCACAGAAGCTGTAAACACAGTCACACCGGATATGCTTTCCAGAGTATGGAATGAGCTGGATTATCGCCTAGATGTTTGTCGTGTGACAAGCGGGGCACACATGGAGTGCCTGTAATGAAAATATATCACATGAAACTTTATGAGTTGTTACACGTTTACCCAAAAAATGAACACAATATTCCCCAAGGTTTTCGTTTTATAACTAAAAAAAATCGAGGAGTGTTTTTGTGGACACCCTGTATTATGAGAAGTAATGATGAACTCGCCCAGCATGTTATTTATCATGTATAGTACTTTTGTTCCTGAATTATGAGAAGTAATGATGAACTCGCCCAGCATGTTATTTATCATGTATAGTACTTTTGTCGTCGGCCATAATACTGCATTTCTTTTTTTATAGCAAGATAAGTTGCATTCTGTACTTGATTTACTATTAAAAAATTCAGACCATATTGTGTCATTGTATTATTAATCTTGATACAGTATATGCAAATAGTGCATTTATTTTTTTTTATAGCAAGATAAGTTGCATTCTGTACTTGATTTACTATTTTTACTATATATATTCAAATAGTATGATTTTAATATTCTTTTAATGCACAATATTTTAAAAAAATTCAGACCATATTGTGTCATTGTATTATTAATCTTGATACAGTATATGCAAATCAGATTGAGATTGAATGGAATGGGACAATACTTCTTTTATCTTAAATACATTTTATCTAAATTTTATCAATTTAATTAAATTTTCACTGACTTTTCAAATTTTATATCGTTAACAATTATATATGAAAGATAATTAGAAGAATCTGATCGATTGATGTCATAAATCAAGCAATTTTGGCAATAACGGATGAAAATATTAGTCATAAGAATACTATATACAAAATAATATGAAGTACTACAAACAACATTAAAAAGATGTTACGAAGAAAAAGTGGAATGACAGTAATTAAAAAAGTACACAAATTCTCTGCTCCGTTTTATCTTGTGATGAATCAGGACACTGTTAGAGAATCTTGATATAGTTTATTTCTTATAATGATAATGATAATATAGTTCTTATAAACTCTATACAGATTTTCAGACAGCATTTTCATCAGTTAATCTACTGGCTGCATAGTAAAACATCTGCCTTCCACATAGAGAATTTGGATCCATTCCGCGTTCCATACAATTTTTTTAGGAAGCTCGATGCCTGTCTCATGTATCAGCTGATTACAGATTAAAGCTAAAATATAACGATAGAAATAAAGACAAAGTGTTTCCTTGAATGATTTATTTTATTTATTAATACTGTATAAAAATAATCCGACAAAAAGAAAAATAAACATTCAATAATTTAGTATCAGGTAAGAAAAAATAATTATTTTCTTATGTATCATATTTGCTTACACATTTACCATCCTTCATCTTCAAAATTGGTAAACCACAGGTTAATTCGCGACAGATTTTAAATACAGGATCATAAAATTCTTGTTTCGAGCAGCCTTCATCATTGGAACCAACAATATTAAATCTAAATAATCCAGGTAAATCTAAACTATCATCAACAGGTTTTATTCTTAACTGAAAGCAAAGTACATAATTTAAATCAGCATCATTACAAAGAGCACAGTGAATATTTTTGTATACTTCTGAACGGATATAAACTATTCCTTCGTAGCTTTCACATTTTTCTTTGATCTCCGTATCAATCCAATTAGTTGGACACTTCGAAATCGTGTCTTTGATGCATCTTTTGAATGTTACGTTAGAATAGCCGACTATTTTAGGAATACTGCTGATAGAACAAGGTACAAATATTTTATGCCCAGTTTCATTCAAACTCGTTATTCCCCATTGCTGATATTCCCTATGAAAATAAAGATCTCTTTTTAACTCTTTATCATTATTAGAAATTTTAACAGGAGAGTTACATTCTACATACATATCCCACAAACGGATATTTTGCTGGTCATTATTGCAAACTGCACAGTAATAATTTCGATACGAAATCATACTGTCTAAACTGATAACATGGGCTGCAGATAGAGGATCTTCAGAATCTTGATAAAATTGGCAAAGGTTTTTAATATCATCGTTATTCCAATCAACTGGACAGGTTGTTTTAATATAAACGCCATCGATGCAATCAAATGTTTCATTATTTGATTTTCTTTTATCTAGGTATGGAGAATCAAAACAACAACTATCATATATAACACAATCAGCATCGCACTCGCAATTTAAAGGAGTATTATCATCTGAGCATGATATAAATCTCTCACAAGAAACCCCTAATTCTTCTATTTCTTCGTACGTAATTTTTGGAACTGAATTTACAGTCTTCCATAAACATATTATTATGAAGATCGGTAGGAAGGGATTCATGACAAACAACTGAAAAGAAATTGAAATAGAGTTAGGCAATTATTATTTAATTACTTTAAATTCTGTATTATGATAATAATTTATGATTTAAATATTTGACTGTAGTGTACAATTTTGTTTTAATTTGGTTTTACAGCTTCTAGAATGTAATATACTTACTTGTTAGATTATTTATATAAATTAATGGCATTTAAATATTACACAAGCATTATTGGATATACCAACCAGTATATGATAATAATAATAATAATCACTATTAAACATAAAAAAATTGTAAAGTTTTTGATGCCTATTACATATTAAATCTATATAAAACGAAAATATTGTTAAAAAATCTATTACAAGTGAAATGCAGTACAATATAATAAATTATATACAGTATTTTATCTACCAATTGCTCAGGCGATTAGAAATCAATTTTACTGTTTAAAGGGAGATAGTTAAAATTTGTTGGCCCATGAGAAAACATTCCTTAAAATTTCAATGGTGATACTTTCCAGACATTATCCAAACATTGTGTGATTCTTAACTAGTCGAAATACGTCTAAACATTTTATCTACTGTTTGTTATAAAGTGTCAAAATAAACAAATCTATATAAACACAGCACATAGCATTTCTATAATATATAATGAATATATAAATTTTCCAATATTTTCCAGAGATTCAGATTTTAAAAGGAAGAATTCAAGAATACCCTGATAAAAAATGAAACATATTGTATGACTATAGAATAAACTTTAAAAGTTCTGAATTTATTCCATTAACTTACACAGGGCACAGAAACAAAACATAGTTCTTTCATTATTCATATAAAGTCATTTTCATCGCTATAAAAATACAATACGTAAAAGATGCAACTGCATCCTGATGGCAGAAGAATAAGATTTTAAATTTTAAAAATGAAGTTTTTTAAGGAATTATTTTTTTAAAAATATAACAATATAAGCCTGTTATTTTATTTTCTTAAAATAAAAAATATACAGTAATTTCCAAAAGTTGAAACAAATAGTGTTAGACATAACGTTTGTTTTCTTGAAGAATCCTATTCTTTAAATTAGTAAGCCCAAAATTCATGATTTTTAATCATGAATTTCTTTATCAGTAAAGAATAATAGTATCCATTCTCATACACTAGACAATGTATTATAACGAGTAAAAATAAACGCCTCTAAAATTTCTTAAGTATTCTTAGGGATGCGCCTTCTTGAAGAATCCTATTCTTTAAATTAGTAAGCCCAAAACTTTTTAATCATGATTTTCTTTATCAGTAAAGAATAATAGTATCCATTCTCATACACTAGACAGTGTATTATAACGAGTAAAAATAAACGCCTCTAAAATTTCTTAAGTATTCTTAGGGATGCGCGCACCATACTTCGGGGACCACTACTTTAGATGAACATTTTCGATTATTCACTTTCAATTTTTGACATTTTTAAAACAAAGAACACGATGATACTAATAATTCAAGAATTTTTATATAAATTTAAAGAAATGGTAGTCATTATGTCCCAGATCAATAAACTATAAAAAAATTAAAGAACATTGAAGCCGCTTTGACCAAATCAATCGATTGCGATCGACAGGTAGGTCACAAAGCAATTTTAGATTTATTTAAAATATAATCAAGGCGCACCGCAGTGCGCCGGGCCAAATTCGCGCGGCGCACAGCGTGTGTATATTTACACGAACCAACTTAAGCCATATTTCCAATCTCCATAATTTCGCTTTCGATGAAGGTAGTAAAACGAAAATTGTATATGTTATTTAGCTTTATTCCCTCACGTCCCTGTAAAAATTTAAGGCTTTAATATCAAAGTGTCTAGGAGATAAAGACCCCAGAAAAACGCAAATTTGGGCACTGACTCACTCATCAAAATTATATGGTGCTTCCCGTAGACGTAGAAATTTTAAATTTAGCGCAAGAATAAGTCTTAAGATACAGGTAAAGAAAAATTCTGAAAATGCCAATTTTTCAATTATTCTGTGACTTATTTACTTCACCCCAAACGATTGAACGCGTCGCGTCGCTTCGCATCTGGCAGTGCGGCGTCGCTTATATAGCAATCTTTTTTAATGAATATATTGATTAAATTTAATGAATACATTGATGAATGTAATGAATATATCGGTTATTACGAAATATTCTCGTGGTTCCGGCCGAAGACATATTTTATCACCTGTTTTAAAACACTATTAATACGAAACGAATAATTCATAAACATTGGTTAAAAGGAAAAAATGGCATGGCCCGAAGAATTATTTAGCTATCATAAATTATTATTTATTTAGCGTATTTATTCAATATAACAACTTAGCAAAAAATACTGATATCCCACCAAAAACATAAATTTGAAAAAATGGCCAAGTTCTATTCTACCAGTTTTTGGCCACCAAAAGAAAGTAGAGATCTAAAACAGGTGCCAAGTTCCATTCCAATCCTAATGTCTAAAAATTATTTAAATACTGAAATAAATTCAATACAGTGTCACTTTCAGGCTTTTATTTGGCAAGTTTATGAGTTATATTTTATTATTATTACCCAGTTATTATAGATATTAAAACTTATCAAGTAAAAACCTGAAAGCGTGACACTGTATTGAATTTATTTTAGTATCTAAATCTCATTTTTCGACATTAAGGTTGGAATGGAACTTGGCACCTGTTTTAGATCTCTACTCTTTTGGTGGCCAAACAAACTAAGATATTACCCAGTTATTATAGATATTAAAACTTATCAAATAAAAACCTGAAAACTTGACACTGTATTGAATTTATTTCAGTATCTAAATCTCATTTTTCGACATTAAGGTTAAAATGGAACTTGGCCCCTGTTTTAGATCTCTACTCTTTTGGTGGCCAAACAAATTGGTAGAATAGAACTTGGTTCATTTTTTCACATTTTTGTTTTTGGTGGATACATATTTACTCGAGTAAATTTACTTTTTCCCAATGATTTGGAAAAATAAATTAAAGATAAGAAAAAAATTACATTATTTTCTTATTTTGATTCAGAAAAATAATAGATATTCTTCCAGAAATTAAGAAAAAAATTACATTATTTTCTTATTTTGATTCAGAAAAATAATAGATATTCTTCCATTTCATTCTGTCGAATGAAGTGGAAGAATATCTTATATTTATTATTTATAGAGAGTTAAAAAAGAAATAAAAATTTGCAATGAAAATCAACATTCTTCAATTATTAAAAAAATACATTTAAAATAAATATTTTAATAAAAAAGTTGGAAAAATTTCCAGGACGACTACAATTTCTCATTTTCCTGGAAAATTTATCATTAATTTGCATTCCTTTAAATTAAAAATAAAAATTAAATCCTAAATTCATAAAACGTTGTCCATTTTTATAAAACAATGGTCGACTATACCGTCAACTTATAAATAGCGAATAGAATAAATACACAAACTATTTTACTTTAACATAAATTTTTAAAGTATGAATCATTGTGTACTAGTTACTTTTATAGATCAAAAAAGTTGGAAGAACTATAAAAGAAAAACTTATAATTAACAGATAAACAAAAACTAAATAGGGCCTACTAAATTCTATTTTTATTTGTTAATCTTACAGCATCGAATATATTTAAAAAAATAGAATATATACTTATTTCAAATATGAATAATATAATATAATAGGTACTTTATAATATTTATATCCAAACTTTATTCCTGTTCTTTAGTATGTTTTAAAATTTAGTTATATCGTAAGAATACAAATCTAAAACTGAAAAATCATACAATCACTGTGGCACAAAACGAATAACAAAAAAATTTTTGTTTTCTGTCGTTTCGGATAACCGAAATATGAGCAGAAATAGTCATAGTTTAATTAATGTTATTTCATATATAAAAAATTACGTTATGTTGAAAAATAAATTTTTATGTATTGAGGACGAAATTAGCCTTTGGATCGGACTTTGTGCACTTCTTAACGAATCATTCAGCATCTAAACTAGGCATGTCAAATTTTTGGCCCTAAGCACCGAACAGTGGTTCAGTGCGACCCGGTCCATTACTTTAAACATTTTTTAACAATCATATACTGTATTTTGCATATTTTAACTACTGTACATAATTCATAAATATAATATTATAGTAAAACGTGGTTAATTCAAGTAATAAATATTAAGTAAACTTAATTTTATCTATTTTCTTTATTAAATTTATAGAATGTGTTTAATTTTTCAAATTTTATTCTTCTATAAAACAATTATTTTTGTAAAGTGTAAAACAATTGGGAATGCAACAGATTTAAACGTTTAGTGGCGGCTTTCTTAAGTTTGCTGCTTCTTTTAAGCGGACCTCTTTATACGAATTGTCCGTTAAATGGCCCTCAGCAAGAACTGTTTGACATCTCTGACTTAAACCAACTAATATAGTTATTCTAAGTCCGAATCAGTTTATATTAGATATATCATCTTAAGGAAATCAATGTCATAATAAATACCGTGTTCGTCCCAAGAGGATAGTCACACTGATAAAGTTCAGAATCATATAACCGATTTGATCATTACTATCTCAACTTGTCTTGCTAGGATTTGAATAATTCAACAATATTCACCACCAGAGGGCCCGAATTTTCAAGACCAATAAACTGAGAAGTTCAAAGGCCTGTTACTGAACCAAAATTCTTTGAGAATTGTATGCACTAAAAAAGTTTTGATTCTTTTTCAATTTTCAAATAAGTTATTGCTATTCTTGAAATGTTAGCTGAGGCAGAAACATTGTAACGATAACGAAACACCAGCGTCATTGTGATTATAATATTTCTGGATGAAATATGAAACAAAAATTAAGACATTAAAAGATGAAAATATTAAAATAAAAGTATAAAATTGTGTATAGTGTTACTTTAAATTTTTATTCGATTTTATATCAATTCTGAAAAACTAATCCAATTGTTCAAGTCTGTTTGATAAAGTTTCTCTTTATTGAACTGTTCTGTTTATTATTTTTATGCCGCTTTCTATCTATGCAACGCATCTATGTCACTGTCAGATACTATGCAATGGAGCTATTCCAGAACCTAACATGAACTTACACATGGAATAGTGCCGGATGAGTAGGTAGTAGTATGGAGACACACAGTCCTGTTTTGGATCCCCTGAAAAAATTGAAAGTGAAAATCGATTTGATCTTTCGGATGAAAAATAAATGCTTATCATGAAGCCAGACATTAAACTTTTCTTGAATGGCAGTTGCGTTTGCTTTCACCTTTATTTTATTTATTTTTGAAAGAAATGGTTAAGATTTTTAGCCATTTCTTCCAAGTAATTACGAATTGGAACTTTGTTTCTATTGTTATAAAAAAAAAGTTAACACTTACCTTATTAAAGTGACAAATATTGTGAAATGCTGTTGAATGGATCAAGTCACTGATGAAAAAAAAGAGAAATCTGCACCTAATGACATTGCGCAATAGGCGAATCTGAAAAACCAGTCTCGCCTACAGTTAAAACTTTCTTTTCAAGGTTAATAACTTTTCAGATATTCTCATTTAAACTTTTGTAAGTTGCAATTTGGAAAACTGTGGATTAGATCAGATCAAAAGTGAAATATTCTCGTCTTAGTCTATTTAATTTTATTTTACTTGTTGTTTATAAATTTAACCGGTTTATATCGTTAATTTATTGATCTAAATCAATGCTCGATTTAGGAGAAAGACGAAATCAACGGAAATCCCTTCTAATCTTTTGAGCAAAAACTTTCTGTTAAATTTTGAAAAAAAAAGCTAATTATTAAAAAATAATGCAGCTAACTAGTGAGAACGTGTGTATTCTCCTTTATAAGAAAATTCGTTAAGCGTTTCAATTATTAGTTTCCAATTCGAGCATTGATTTAAAATAATTTTAATTGAAAAATATAAGTTAGGTTAGTTTAATTTCTAACTGAAACTAAACTAACCTAACTTATAAGCCGCCATTTTACACAACGAATATTTTATACTTGGTGGTAGCCATTCTTAGAGCTTATAACGTTGACCATTATGATTATTGGCCGAAAAATAAATGCATTAAATTTTTAGAGCTCACGGTTGATGAAAATAAAAGTAACTATTCTATTTAATAAAATGATTATGAATGCTATATTTGTCCTGCTCTTGTTTTACGATGCTTTCCAATCCAGTTACTAAGCATAGTGTTACTTTATAATCCATCGAACTATAGCAAATATTTGCATTAATAATGGATTTAGCCAGTAGATGAAGAATAGCGATTGATGATTCTATATGAAGAGATGGAATCGCCTTTGAAAAAAAATCAGAATGGAAGCCGAGATTTGATCTCAGATCATCTAGGACAGTCTTTTTCAAAGTGTGGAGAGCGATTTTGTTAGATTGCGAAATTCTTACGGGAGAGGAGCGATGTAATGGCAGAAATTAATTACGAAAATGATTCCTGCATAAAATGTAAACAATCATAGTATCATATATTTTAATATATATTGGCAGAGATTAATTTATTAAAAGATAAATGCTAATTTAATCAGCAATCAGAATTATTTTATCGACTAAAAAAGAATAGTTTTGGTCATTGGAAAAACAAACCAATTGTCAATTTTTGATAAAACATATTAGGTGATTGAATATGTATATAAATAAGGTATGATATATTCTTTTTTTTTGGTTTCAATGAATGAACATAAACTCATTTATTTACTTGTTAGATATGTTAATATATATTTCACTAATTTCCAAGTTACTGTTCACTTAATTTTTTTAGTACAGTAAGACCCCGCTTAACGCTGCTCCGTTTATCGCTGTTTCAATATAACGCGGTTATTTTCGAATTCTATACATATCATTGATTCACTTTGGCGCGGTTTTTCAAACCGTTACTATCACATAAATCTGAAATCGCACTAATTTGTTGTTTTGATACTCCTATGTCATCTCTCAATGCATTTGATATCAGTTCAGTGCAGTATATACGAAAGTCTGCTGCGGTCACAGTTTATATTTATGGTCGTTCATCAACATTATTTTACAGTTAAAGTTTAACTATTATTACGGAAATTATGGATAAGTTTATATAAAATGATCCAAATTTTGATAGAAGTTCAAAGGAAAAACGAAGTATCATGGATGCGACGTCTTGCTATCGACAGTTGCTTGCTGAACGGAAGAGGAAAAGGCAAACGATTTTTCGTTAGATGATTCTTAAAAAACAAAAATTATCAAATGAGGAAGAACCTTTTTCATCGCAAACAAATTATTTACTTGAATAGTTTTAATTTTCATGAATGATTTATGAATACAAACCGATATTATTAATAAAAGTGTCTATAACTAATATAATATAATAGCAATAGGCTAATACATGTTACAAAATAAAAAAAGGTACGTATATATTTTTTTCACTGTTCTGTTTCACTTATTCCCATTATTTACGTGTTAAGATGACCTCGTTTAACGCTGTTTCATTTAGCGCTTTGTTTTTTTTGGAACGTATTCCCCGCCTTAAACACGGTCTTACTGTATATTTTATCGGAATTTTGTGTGATATTTATAAGTTAATTTTTTATCGAATATGATATCCAGTTCATAATATATGAGTAATGTATGAGTTCAGCCTATGGTTACAACTGGCTCCAGCTTTTAGTAATTTCATTGGAGGAAAAAAACAAAAACAAAAACAAAACCGGAAGTGATGATTAATTATCGGATGTTTTATCTTACTGGTTAGATGCGATATCTGACTTTTTTAAATGCTTCAGATTAATTTCTTTATTATATCTTAAATAATTGGCGATAAAAATTAGAATCAAATTAAAATTACAAATATTGCAATAAATTCTTGCTGCAAATAAACCAATTTCTTGTTTTCTTTTTCAACACATAATAGAATATTTGAATACATGTATGTCTGTATATATGCGTGTGTGTAATGCATGTTGTATGTATGCATGCGATTTATTATTAAATGCATATTGTCTATAATTTCGATTTTCTGAATATTTTGTAGATTATTCAAAATAATCCCAAAATACTAACACTGCATCTGTGATGATAGTGTCTAAGATTTGTGAGAATTTATGACCATACTAAGTACATAAATATTATAGTATAAAGAGAAAAATAAGAAAGCAATAAATCACAAGTACCTTAAAATTGCTACTTTATAGCTTACATTATACAATTTTTTAAATAATTTTCAATTTTTTTTTAATAAAATAATAATTTCTGAAAAAAAATTGCTGATTCTTTATATTCCTAAAAATGTTGATTTTGGTTTTTGATATATTTAATTTAATCTATAAATATTTAAATCAAACAAATAACAAAATTTTATTCATCACATCATGTACATATATATTGAAATGAAAACAACATAAATATTTATTCTATAGATAACAAAAACAATATATAATAAAATATATTCAGAATATTTTCTATGCAGCTGCATCAAAAAATTTATCAATCATATTTGAAACATCTATTGGAAGGTATTTTAAATACTTTTCTGGATTTTTTGTAAAATGAAAACTTGCATATCTAAAAAGAAATATTTACAATTTTCAAATAAACTTCTATCAAAATTATTAATATTTAATAAAAATATATTTAGAGCAACATTATTTCTTACTTATCATAAAACATTTGATATTTAGGAAGTATAAATTCTTTGTTGTCATGTTTTAAACTTTCTCGAAGTTCAACATCTGGAATAGCATAAGCCTTTTGTATTCTGTAAATTTCTTCCATTTCTTTATTAAATCCCTATATATTTCAATGAATAAATTTAAATAAAGTTTATATTAACTTTAAAAATATTATATGTAATGAGAATCATTCTAATTAAAATTAAATCAAATTTAACGAATTTTTCAAAATCATCATTATATCTGATTCATATAATCTACATAGACTGCAATTAAAAACAAAATTTTTTCATAATTCTATAAAGTAATTAAAATAAAGATCAATGCATCTTTTTCTATTAAAGAAATATTGATCATTAAAAATATTGTTTTCATATCAAAATATTATTTGAAGTTCTTTCAGAAATTAGAATACATTAAAAAAAAAGCATATTAATAAAGATTAAAAAGTGATCTTTTGTGAAAAAAAATATAAAAAAAAATAAATTTTTTTTGTATGAAATTTATCTAATCCAAAAATTATAGCACATTTATCAGACAGTTTTGAATAGAATCAAAATGGAATATTTATTTTAAAATAAACCATATATATCCAAACAATCTTGAATTTTCACTTTTTCAATCTTAAAATTCAAAATCCATGCATTATAATTATAATGTATTTTGAAATATTGAATAGCTTAATTGTGAGAAAACTATTTTAATTTTCTAAAGAAAAGATTTTATTGGAAACAAAGAGAATTTATTAACTAAACAGTGTAAATTAACAATTCTGTTACATTAAAAATTCATCCATAGTTTTCCAAAACAGATCTATTATTTTATATATGAATGTATAATAAAACTATATTTTTCATCATATGCTGTGAAATAAATCTTTGATTTTTCTCTAACAAATGTAGTAGTAACAGCTTCAATCTATGATAAATATATCAAACACATCATTCTATGAATAATAAGATTTTTCTGTCTAATGAAATAATAATATCTTAAATAATTATTTCAAAATACAGTGAGTGATCAGTTAATGAACAGTTCGGATAATGAACACCTCACAGAACAAACTGTGACACAGAACCCGCAGACTGACAGAATGACAGGTCAGCCCAATGGCTGCATGATAAAGCTGTGATATAACATTCTGGAGGATCCGGGGGTCTCACTCTAATTTTTCAGGAGGGATCTGGGCCCGGCAGGTTGAAACCCATCCTTCAATCTTCTGGTTGACTCCATCATGGGTGTTGGTCAGCCTGTGATGATGGTTGTTCTATAAGTGGCTGCCTCCAGATAAAAATATTCCATGAGGATATTTCGGCTTAACTAACCTAACGGAATGACAGGCTTAGCGTGTTCTTGCATGTTCTTGGACTTTTGGGTAAGGATGGAAGAACAGTAGTTTTTCCCGATTAAAATGAACTCACTTATGGATAAGGATGGAAGAACAGTAGTTTTTCCCGATTAAAATGAACTCGGAGATAACTTAAAACAAATCAAAAATTTATTAAAGAAGGTAAGAGAGAAATTTTACAATTTTTTGGTCTTAGATTGCACCCATACCAGGTTGAGGTCAATAGGCTTGGGGATCTCTACCACGGCACATCACCAGGTTGAAGTCAATAAGCTTGGGGATCTTTACAGCAACAATGTTTATAGATGTCAATATGCTTGGGGATCTCTACCACAACAATGCTATTAACCACTTCTGAAAAATCCTGAAGGAGAAAGAAAAGCAATCGATATTGGACAGATTCTTTATCAGAAAATAAACATATAGATGAAAATGCAAGATTATGTATGTATATATTATTGTTATTACATATAAATAAACTTAGTAAGAAATTTTATAATAAATTAATTATATATTTGAAAATGCAAGATTATGTATGTATATATTATTGTTATTACATATAAATAAAATGTAGTAAAAAATTATATAATTTTTATTTATGTTTTTTGGGTCTCCGGAATGAATTAATCAAATTCCCATTAAAACTTATGGTAAATCGATGATTGGTTAACGAACAATTCAGATAATGAATATTGTCTTGGAATGGATTATGTTCGTTAACCGATCACCCACTGTAAATCAAAACAATCATTCTCATTTGGATTTAAACAAATAGAAAATTAGAAATTTAATTATTGTATATTTTGAAACTTAGAAACATATTATATTGCTAACATATATATATTGCTTGAGAGCTGTATAGGTTCATTTTCTTATTCTAAATTTGTGTTTTCATGCAAAAAATAATAACGATTAAATGTATTATTATTTCAAACTTTAAAGAAATCATATATAATGATTTAAAGAAATTATTTTATTACAAATACAGTGGTACCTTGGTTAATAATGGTAATCCGTTCCAGAATTACCATCATTAACCAAAACTGTCGTTATCCAAGGTACAATTCCCCATAGGATTTAATTGGAAATTGATTAATTTGTTTCGTCTCCTTCCCACAACCATAGTAAATATTAAAAATGCAGATAAAACTCATAACAACCATAGTAAATATTAAAAATGCAGATAAAACTCATTTAAAATGTCCTTAAAATATATGGAAAATATCATTTATTTATTATATTTGCTACAAAAAAATTCAAATATTAAAAATGCAGATAAAACTCATTTAAAATGTCCTAAAAATATGGAATAATATTTATTTTTCCACATTTGCTACAAAAAAATTAACATTAATGAAATGAATTGTTTGCGATATAGTTTTTAATTATCAATCTTCACCAGAAGGACAATTGGACTCACTTCGATAAACACTGATTAGCACAGAAAGACAATTTGGCTCACTTCGGAGTTTTTTGACAAATGAACCCGTAAACACTGATTAGCAGCCTATAGAGATTTGATTTTGCCTTTTGATGGCGAACGAAACCATTATTATACAGATAAGATTTGATTTTTCCTTTTAATGGCGAACGAATAGTGACAAGCACTCGCAGATTTATTGTCTATATAAACTGTAAGATCTCGGACAGACGATTTTTCTTCTTCTAATGGAATCCGAAACTATGACGTCACACCATTTGCAATTTCAATTGTTTATGTTATAATATTACTTGACTTTCAGTCAAGTAATATATAACATAAACAAAGAATAGAATCAGATTTTGTTTTCAGAATTTAAAATAATAATTGTCTAGAAATCATCTTTAAGAAACTGAAAACTAGTGTACTGTTGCACGTCTATTTTTAATTAATTAAATAATTTGTTTTCATTACTATATGTTAATTATCATTTACTTAAATATGTTTTTATATGGTTATAAGTTTATTAATTTTAATAATAATATTGTTAGATTTGAATTGATTGTGATTAAAAAAAATAACGATTAACAACTGAACTAACGAATCACGTGATGTGATGACGAGCTGTTTTATAGAGCTCTATTTTGCCAGAAGTTCACATAATCAGGAGTCGTTAACCAAGACATTTTTTTCTTACAACAACTCGTCATTAACCAAGTATGTCATTATCCGAGGCCGTCGTTAACCAAGGTACCACTGTACTTTTACAATTACTTTCAAAAATTCTTTCAATAAGCAATTCATATTCAATTTTTTTATACTGTCATGTTGAAATTATATTATGATTTCTCAATATATACTTATTGAAAGAATTTTTGTCATGACATAAAAGTAATTATAAAATTATTTGTAATATATTTATAAATATAGTATAATGTACAAAATAAACTAATTTCTTTAAAGTATGAAATAATGATACATTTAATTGTTATTATTTTTTGAATATAAATACAAGTACAGAATAAGAAACTGAACTTATATAACTTTCAAGCAATGTAGTTGTCATAGGAAAAAATACAATATAAAAAAATGAATAAAGTCAAACAAAAATTACTTTTATTGATATTTAAAAAGAAGTTTCAGACCCAGATAATTCACATAGCAATCAGTTACATTACTACTACAGTTATTCAAACATTAAAATTTTTAACAGAATTATAGTAATTAAGAAAATGTTGAAAATCTGAATTATAAAAATTTATTAAAAAAAAATTGGTTAAATATCTGCACCTAAGATTTTATCAGATGAATCAACAAATGGAATATCACCAACCTGCAAAATTTCAAATAAATTCGTAAGTCACAGTTAACCAGGCCCCCTTGTAAGTTTTTTTGTATAAAAGAAGTCAATTTCTGTTCATTTCAAAACAAATTACATCTTTATTGTTTACTTCTTATTAATTAACAATCACTTTAATTAGTAATGGATTTTATAAAATTCATCATCAATTGATTTACAATTAATATTGTAAATCAATTCTAACATAATCATAACTTTAAAAAATTTGCCATTGTACTGTATTTATATAATAATAAAATTTCAATAATCAATATAGTTTTTTGCTTTTCAGAATTTAAAAAAATTGCATAAAATTAAAATTTCAATAAAAATATGAGAATTTAAAATAAATCAACAGTTTAATATCTTACATTTTATTTCTATTTCAATTTAATATATTTTAATTTTTATAAAAGTTAATACTCACAGTGAATTTATCTTTAATATTCTGTCTATCTTTATCTTTTAACTAAAGTGCAAAAATAAAAATAAATTTTAAAAAGTTAAAAATTTAATTATTAAATTAAATTCAAGTGTAGTATTTAATAAGGAATGTAGATTAAAATAATCATAACATTATATAAATAAATAAATAATTATTGATTATTTTAAATTATTATATTTAATTGTTATAGATAAAACAAATGTGAGTAATTGAAATTTATGTATAAATAATCCTTTGATCACTAATGACATTCTGAGCATGTGTCTTATAGTGTAATACTAATCACTAACATTTGATTATTATTTTTGACAAATTCCTGAAATAATTTCATTATTGAATGGAAATAAAGCAAAAACAAATTAATGATATTGTTTATTTTAAATAACATTAATATAATGTTATTTTAAATTAATTTTTTTTATTAATTGATTAAAATTACCTTTTACCTTTAAAGTAGGAACTTGAGTAAGAGCAGTTGATATAGGTTTATCAATTTCTAATACATAATGAAGAACTCTGCTCCAGCTATAATAATAAATAAATTAGACAATTTATATAGCAATTTATACAAGCATAATCAATTTTTAAATATTACTTATATTTCTTTTTTACCTTTGAGAATAAATTCTTTTTTGATCACATATTTGATCATTATAATAGTCTTCTAAATCAGGACTATATTTACTAACTATATCTATTAAATTTGTCCTGAAATAACATCTACTTGTTAATAATCTTATTTATTCTTTGTATGTATTAATTAAACTGACTAACCTCTGTAATGATTTTAATATATAATGGAGATTATTTAAACGAAAAATAGCTTTCAAATATGGATCACTATAAAATTCACTTTTATTTTGAAGTGCTAAACCTAATGCTGAGAGTACACGCACTATAATTAAAAAATTTTTTTAATTTAAATTTTAATAGCATAATTTTAAAAAATATCTTAAAAATTAAAATCATACTTATATATTGTGCTAAAGCAGTTTTATTTATATCACCATCATCATTAAAAGAATTTAAATCTTGATTATTGAGAACAGTTCCAAGCATATCCATATAATCTTGCAATTGCTCTAACATAATCATAACCTTAAAAAATTTGAAAAAATTAAAAAAATAAATTATTTCCAAATTATACATTTTTTTATATTTATGTTTTATTAATAATATAACAATACTTACATTACTTGTAAGCTCATGTACTGTGCCATCTTTAGGCATTTTTGTGTCAGGATCATTTTTAATACAATCAACAAAATCTTCTAAAGCTTTATTTATCTAGAAATAAATTAAATCTTTGAATATATTATTAACAAAATTGTTTAATAATATTTAATTAGTCTTAATCAAATATTACACTTTTTCATATATTTTTGTTATACATATATTTGCAATATAAGTGTACGTTTGTAAACCTATATTGCAAATATAGATGTAATAAGAATGTCTAAAAATTTAGAATAATGTTTAGATGCAAAAATAAGAACTAAAATTACATAAATACATGTCCAAAAATGTATTATTTTAAAACTACACCACATTATAAGAAATTCAAAATGATTTCTATTTTGTGTTTATAGAAATTATTTTGAATTTCTGTAATGTTTTGTGATTTCAACTTTTTGAAACCTGTATTTGAATTTATGGAAATTATTTTCTTATATAATTTCACAGCTGTTTTCAACCATACATTTATAATTCATTGAGATTTATAGTTTTAGTGGATTGTGTAAAAAATTTTGCATATATCGGTAAAAAGTGGATTTAAGTTCAGTGATTGTAAAGCAAATGCAAAATGTTTCATTACTGATTTCATCTCAAAGAATATATACCATTTAAATGAGCTCTAGTTTGAATGCTGAAATTGCATGAAAAATATGCAAACTCTGATTCAAGAAGAAAATATTCAAGTAGTTCTGACATGATGTGTTCTGAAAAATTAATTTTTTTCTCATCAACTGCAATGATAAGATAGATCTTATTAAACAATTTTCAGTAATTGTCACATTCAGATAATTGAATATTGATGATGATGTGCATTCATTATTATAGGATATTCTCATTGGGTACAAGAAAATGGTTATACAAGATGTTCCTAAATGAATATTATTTCATCAATAGATCTTACATTGTTGTGTAATAAAAAAAAATATAGATTTTTCAAGATTACTATTCTTCATTGATGAGACATTTCTCCAAATATGGAATAATAAACTTGTTTAACATATACTTGCTGTTTTTAGAAAGATCTAGTCAAATTTAAATCACAAATGCTACTCATCAAAATAAAGCAAAAAGTCTATATAAACATAGGTCCAGAAATGATTCCTTTTTGAGATAAAACAGATTATAAAAGCATAAAATTTAATATTCTGATTGGTCTTATAACAACTGCAGTAAGTTGTTGTTTGCAATGAATTGTAACAAAACAAACTGTATATTAATCATAAAATTATGCAAACTACTGGGACAGTTTGTGAATGCTGATTTTGTTGTCTTTTATAGGGATTATTTATATCACTTATGCTTTTATACCCTATATAATTTCAAACAGGAAACATTTCTGAACTGATGTTTATGTGGACTTTTTGCATTGTTTTGATGAATAGTAGCTGTGATTTAAATTTGATTAGATCCTTTTAAAAACAGCCAGTATATGTTAAACAAGTTCTTTATTCCATAATTCAATCAATCATACTTCAACAATTACTTAGGGGATTACACAATCCAAATAATCCTAACTAGCCAAATTTCAGGATGTATATAATTTCTAAATATCTTAATTATGGTGCCATATTAGCCTAAATTAATTAATAATTATTAATTTGGCAATTAATTCAAAAATAAATCACTAGGGAAAATTTGGGTAGTTAGGATTTATTTGGATGTTCAAAATAACTTACATATATGCTCAATGGTAAACTATATATTTTTTTAATACAATTTAATATTGTCTGAAAATATTTATTGAGTTTGATTCTAACTGTTTTTAAGCATTCAATGTTGCAGATGATGCTATTATCTTTCCCTCTTATTTTTAATACTTTGAGTGGAGAATGAAATTATGCAAATTTTATTATAAATCTAGAATAAAAATACACTATCATGCAAAGTCTAAAAAAAAGAAAATGATAAAAAAGGATGAATTACCTTATAAGATAATATTCTTTAGTAGATGTTCTGCAATCTCACTTACAGATCCAATACATTAGCATTGTATAGATTTACAATTCATTTTAATTTCATATACAAAATTCAATTTTAAATTATGATTGCATTTATAAAAGTGATTTTATTATTATTTTAAACAAAGTACAGCAAAAATATCATATTTGATCAGATGATAAACATTTTACAATTAAAGTTATATTAAATTTCTATTGTTTATTATGCATAAATATTGAGATATTAACTAAAATATTTGGCATTGCTCAATTTTTAATGATAGTTATATGAAAACTTAGAGCATCATAATCAATTTATTTAATCAATCTATCAATTTTGTTAGAAAAAATTTTATTATTCCAATACTTTCTGATAAACAATATTTTTTGTTTTGTCTTCAGGTGTGAAAATGAAAAAATTTTTGGTGTGCTAATTCTGAAACAAGCAACATATAGATGTCCATGTAAAAAAAAAAATGGATTTTCACATACAATTATATGTTGCTTGTCTAAGAGTAACACAATTTGAACAATTTTTCCAGCATATTATATCATGATGACATCATTACAATGATAATGCGACATCATCAGGATGTAACCATTATATCATCATGCTAATATAATGCTATCCATTGTTTTGTTATCATTATGAATTTGAACAAAATTCTAAAGAATATAAATACATATTTTCATTGAATTTGTTTTAATCTCAATGGAGATGGCCTATTTTACCTGTAGGGAAAGTCACTATACATTTTCAAATTTATATTATACTGTACTTAGGAATTTATCCATTATCTATTTTTGAACATATCCAGGCATTATCCCAGAATTTTATGGCACCTATGATGTCAGAAGCAAGACAGAGAAATGAAGTCATCAGACATCATCCATTATTACATTATCAAATTTATAAATTTTATGAATAAATTTATGACGAACCTTGCAGAAGTATCATTATACCATATAATTCATTTATTATAGCATTTGGAATCAATTAACTGATCAAAATGACATCACACTGTCACATCATCGAATGACATCACACAATAACGTCTTTTGTGACATCCCTCATTGTTGTGATTGTGATGTCAACCCAAACCCTGACATGAATTTGAAGGATTTAAATGAAGGAATTTTTGTTCCCATCCTAGAATGCTCCACCCCTGGGTAATCTTGACACAGTATAGCCTATATTATCCATAGTGTCAAGGAAAGTTTCCATGCAAACTTTGATCCCAAGAGGTCAAACAGTGTGGAAGTTTTTGCAAAACAGACAGACAAACAAACTTTGCATTTTATATTGCATATACATTTAATTAAATACAAATTAATTAAATGTATATGCAATATAAGATTAAATGCTAAAATATTTTTTTTCATTTTCTATTTATCCAAAAATCAAGTGTCTTCTTATATTCACAGAAGTTTTACAATGAAGTAACTAGGATATTTTCAATTAATAATTATAATAATTGCTGAAACATCATTTAAACTATTTTATTCACAAATATATAACAACATTTTCTAGCTATTAATACTAATAAGTTAATAATATCAAAACAGCAGAAACATGATATATAAGTTTAATGTTTGTTTTATTGAATTATAATTGATAAATGCCAAATGTCAAAAAAGCTATAATGCATTTATGGATAACATAGCACATATAAAATAAAGTAGTTATATCTGTTATTACAAAAAATAAGTGAAAATTTAATTAAAACAACTTAAAAATATCAAATTTATTTTCAAATTAGAAATGAGTTCATGCTTAATTCTTGATTTAATAACAGTAATAAAAATTTAATATTTTATTTGTATCTAATAACAAAATAAAATAGAATATTTACTATTATTAATATAAATATAAAACTGCATTATATTATAATAATAAATAAGTGTATTACAAAAGCACCATCATAATATAATGCAAAGTTTTTTTGTATTATATTTGCCATCATAATATAATGTAAAGTTGCTCTTGTGTCTTTGTAATTTTATATAAATATTTAGCAATAGTATATATGAAAATATCATAATTAATAAAAAAACATACTGTTTGCTGCAAAGTTTTTGTTAGACCTTGAAGACGTGAGCGTAATTCTGATGTTCCTTTCTGAAATATAAAAAATAATTCTCGTTAAAAAATTTTATTGACAATATAACCAATTAATTGAAATAAAACACAAATAATTCAAAACATTAGGAACATTTTCTTTAAATGCTTTCTTTACCTGGAAAATTCCATCAAATTCAGGTTTGATGACATTTAAATGGCGCAAAACAGGGAAAAGAGATAGAGCAGTAGCAAAGTCATGTCGAGCAGCACATTTTTTAACTCGTGCAGCAAGTCCCTATTAAATTAAGAAATAAAGATATTAAGAAAAATTTTAAGTTTAATATCTAATTTTAATTTACAAAAATTGTTTTTAATTTAAAATTAAATTTATATTTTAAGATTTACACTCTGCACTCCATTTATGAAAAGTTCTGTCCTTCCAAATTGCTACAAAAATGAATTTGCATGAACAGACTAGAAAACCATACCAGTTTTTATATGTTAAGTTCTAAAAATATATACACTACAAAAAAGTCATTACAAAATTAGATTATTTATAGATATTATTTATGTTCATATTACACACAAATTTTTATATGATACTAATAAAACAAAGTTAAAAAAAAGAAAGATAATAAAATTAAAAAAAAATCTTTAGAATATCACAGATATTATATAAGAATTAATAATCATCATCATTATTTGAATTAGATTCAGTTGCAGCAGGTCCTACTGCATCTTAAATGCCCAGTTTCCAAACATGAATCACATATATTTGAATACACATGAATGGAGAGTTGAGTGTATACATAATTTGGCAAATTTTTGCTTTGGTAAACACAGTTTAATTTCAATAAAATTTCTAAGTGAAAATTTACTTCTCCCTCTGAAATCACATTATCAAGAGCTTGCTGAACAACTCTGTCAAAAACAGCTACTTGTTCTTCTGGAGTGATGATCTTATGCATCAACTGAAGTTCACTCTACAAATTAAAAAACAATAATAATATATAAATTATTTATAATTTTAATTTTCAATATAAATTAAACTTTTTCACTGCACTGGTTCAATATAACTTATACATAGAAAGATAGTAATTACAGTAAAGTACAATATTCAATCAATACTGTGCTATCTATTGCCCTGAAAATATAGCCTTTTTCCTCAATCATAAAAATGCAACTTATCTTGAATTCTATATTGCTATAAACTAACAATCTCAACTGTGACAATATTAGGATGACCACCCATCCTACTTTGGGAGGACATGTCCTACAATTAAACCTTTTGTCCTATGTCCTACCGCCTAACAGAAATGTCCTACTTTCACAGATAACTACTTTGCCATTGGCGATTATGATTGCGCGACCAGCGTGCTTCTGTGTTGAATAGGAAACTGAACGTGGCCGTGGTCATGCTACCATGCTACGAGCTGAGCTTATTGTATATTGTTGGTCAAACTCAAGAAAACCTAGAATAAGAGGAAGGGAAACTCGATGTTTTCAGCGTAACCACACATATACAGCTCCCTTAAGTGGTTGCCAATGGCTGAAGCAGACAACAATAAAAAAAATTTGTCGTCTGCTTCAGCCGTTTGACTGTTAGCTCAGTCTTCTCATTTCTAGGCTAGAAATGAACAATATACTATATTCATTAAATTTTTGAGACAATGTAGTCCTAGTTAATATAAATATCCTTATCAACGTTTACTAAGATTGATTACAATAAATAAATCGACTGCAATTAAGTACAATATTGAATTTTTGTCAATTGAGTATATTGAATGTATTGTAATTAATTCCTTGAAATTTTCTACAACTTTTCTTAAAATTTTTTATTTATACTAAATTATGTCAGTGAACTCAAAACATAAAGAACAAAATTAACAACTGCTATTTATAATTTATTATTCTCAGCAAGAGAATATGAACAAATTAAAACTTTGACTTCTAAATAATCTAGAGAAAAGAACAGAGAAATGATTTCTTTTAAAATTGTTCAGATGCCAGATTCTTTTATTTCTTAAGTAAACAAAAAAAATTGGTAGACTGAACACTGATACACTGAAAGAGATGTGTTATAATTTATACCGTTGATCAAATTACACCAATTCAAATAATTTAGTATAGGTAGTCATTAATAATAACAATAAACTTTTTTCATATTTTTTTATTAAATAATGGGTACAACTGCAACAAATAGTAGTATTTAAAACAACAAGAGTATTTTATATCAATTTAAAATTATTTACTTGTCAATTTTTAATGTTTTGTGGTTCTTTTATTACTGATTTTTATTGTTTTAAGCTGGGTTGTCAAATGTCCTACTGGGATGCGTTATAAAACTTCAAATGTCCTATTTTGACTATGGGTGCATCCAGTTGGCAAGCGCTTTGCTTACTTTGATAAGTAAGCGCTTAGTTCACATACAATATTTTTTATTAAATAATGGGTACAACTGCAACAAAGAGTAGTATTTAAAACAACAATAGTAGTATATCAATTTAAAATTATTTACTTGTCAATTTTTAATGTTTTGTGGTTCTTTTATTACTGATTTTTATTGTTTTAAGCTGGGTTGTCAAATGTCCTACTGGGATGCGTTATAAAACTTCAAATGTCCTACTTTGACTATGTCAATATCTGGTCACCCTAACAATATAAAATTTTATCCATTTATTTAATTTAAATTTTTAAATCTAAACAAAGTCTAGAAAATAAAACAGAAACAAAACTTTAATATATTTGGATTTTTATTACAGATGTTCTTCAATGGGAATCTTGAGTGAAAATTTGTAAAATGAAAAATCATTTCCTCTTAATTCCAAATTTCAATCAGTTCTTAGTTTCTAGAAAGTCATCATCATTTTACCTACTGATGTTAAAACATTTCAAATTTATTAAAATAAATACAATAATTCATACTATAATACATATTATGATTATTGAAAAATGCTCTCAAACAAAAAGGAGAATATGTTTTCATGGAAAAAGTACCTAAAGGTGTAAAAGTAAGGAAACTAGAGATTAGAAAAACATATTATGCACCCCCATTTTACAGAAATATTGTAAATCAGAGATGGGTGTAAGAAGACTAACACTGATAGTATAATTGATGTACTGTATTTGTTTTTCTGATGCACAATATTTCTGAAAAAATAGGGTGCAGAATATGGATATCTAACCACTAATACTTCAACTTTTACATCATTAAATACTTTTTTATGAAAATATATTCTCATTTTTTTCTTGAGTGCATTTTTTAATAAGCTAATCATACTCCTCATTTGATTTGTATGAAGGGCAAATTAAAACTTTTAAAATTTTAAAAATATCTTACAAGAATGGTGTTTGCAAAACTGATCAATATTTTGGTTTAACTGTGTGTAAAGCATTAGTTTCTTGAAGAAAAACAGCTTTTGTAAGTTGCTCTTCTTCAGGAAACTAATGCTTTACACATAATTAAAACTTGTGATGAGTTTTCAATAAAATTTTTGTCTAAATGCTTTCCATTCAGATACAAATTTTATTTAAAAACCATCACATAATAAAAATTTATTAATTAAAACAAATGCAAATTGAAAGCTATTTAAGATAAATGTATGAGAATTTGGAAGTTTCTACAACTTTTAATGCTGAATCTTATGAAACAAACTCAAACTTAAATAGACTATTAGTTTCATTTCTATAGAAGTCAAATGACTTGGCAAAACCAACTTTTATTCAAATTATGCAGATATAGTAGACTTACCATAATATTTTTCCCTCTAACCGGGACAATTTTGAGAAAATACTCACAACAGAAAATAAAGCCTACTAGGATAAGTATGATTGAAAAATCTAATTAATTTAATGTACAGTACAAAATAATCGCGAATGCCGACTCGCAATTTAAACTCAACTAACATAGGACATACGCAACAATGACGTGGCCAGTGTAAGTTCCAATGTTGCAAATTCTAACTGAAACAAAATATTTAAAAAATGAAATAAAAATATCTGGATCTCATAGGCTACATGCTATTATAAATTCTGTGAAAAAATATCTGGATGAAAAAATAAAGCATCTAAATTCATTAGGCTACATGCTATAAATTTTAGAGAAAACATCTAGACAACATTAAAACTACTAAGGCTGTGCTTCAATATTACTCGTTTTCTCACTTTTGTAGTTCTTTATTCCAACTGACGTCAGACTGGATGGCACTGAGTTCGCACAATTTAAACTATCTCACGAGTAAGGTTGACTTTAATCACATGCGCAGTGAGGCAAAGTTCAAATATGCAGCGTGCTTCAATACATCAATCTAATCATCATTTCTTGAATCAGTGTAACAGAGGGGATATTTTAGTTTCCAAATTGCCATTTTATCCGAGGCTGTACTGTTTTTACTTGTTGTATATTCGGACTTTTAAAATTTTACCAAATAACCAGGACAAAATGACAATCTGGCTGGGACGCCAGGACCACATCATCAAAGCGGGACAATCCTGGTCAAAACGGGACGTCTGGTAAGTCTAAGATATAGTAAGGTTTTAGGCAAAAATATGTACATATCCTAAGAGCTATTTTGATGCTGAATCTCATGAAATACATGAAATTTCTAATCCTTACAAAATTTTCTCTCATGATCGCAACAATTTGCATATTTTATTAATAAAAATAGATATCATAAAAATAAAAATTTCCATTCTGGAAAATATTCCTTTGAACTTTCAAATAAAGTTTCAGTTTCATCAGTGCAATACCAATTAAATAAAGTTTGGTTACAATATACCACATTGTAACCAAACTTATCACAAATAAATGCATGCATTTATTTGTGAAATAAATGCATTTACTCAATTTACTCAACTGGAGAAGTTTAGTAAATACTCTATTTGAAGGGAATTTCAAGGAAAGTATAATGCACCTTGTTCAAAGTTTCAATGCTAAGTAGTTGCTGAGTTATAAGTAACAAAAATTATGTGACATGATATGTCATATGACATTTTATCAAGTAGTTCAGAATTGTTGCCATTAAAGCATTCAAACTATTAAATTTGGATAGAATGTTATAAACTTGTATCAGGACCATGCTTTTATCAATATTGAATAAGTTTTGGGAGCACAAGACTCAAAAATGTGACAGAAATTTGATTAACTTGATAAAAATGCAAATATCTCAAGAATTGTTGAAAATATTCAAAATCCGATGTTGGAGTCCATTCAATTTAACTTCTTAGGCATTTTTTAAGACCAATTCCATCAGATCTGAACCAGCAGTTTGGATTGTATTCCCTGTTTACATTTTACCATTGTTTTGAAATTCATATTATCTGCAAATGAGGGAGCAATAATACACTCAAGTAATTTTTTTTTGCTGTAATTGTAAAAATCTCAAAACAAACAAAAAAAATTTGGATGAAATTGGACTACTGGGGGCTGAGCAATTTGGACTTGAAATTTTTGCTAATGTGTGCTAAGTGGAGATCAAACATATTATAGAATACCACCACAATCTCTATAATATGTTTAATAATTATTAGTTATTTAGCTTAATGCATAATATGTATAATAGTTATTAGTTATTTAGCTTATTTCCTTCTATTCTATATTCAATTTTCAAGTTTCTAATTATCAAATGATTTTCAAATTTAATCTTAATTCAGCAAAAACATACCATTATGGTTAATATATTATTTAAAAATTATAAATTGTCTTTGAATATTGATCTTAAATTTTAATTCTTAAAAGTTTTGTTTCTAATAAATTATTTGAAGAAATAAATCAAATTTTTCTGGTAGTTAAAATTTAAAATAATTGAAAAATCATTATCATCTGTTAAGAACACATTAATTACAAATTTTATTATGATTATTTTATTAAAACAAATATAAAATAATTCATTTATTTAAAAGATTACATTTATTAGATTTAACATTTTCCAACGGAACAACAAAATATCATCATATTGGAAAATGTCGAATTTACTTATGGATAGAAAATATGTTATTAGAAATTGTACACATTATAAAAGAATGATTATACATATTTCTAAAGTTAAATAACTCTATCATAGTTGCATAAGTTTTTGAAAAATTCAAAAAGTAAATTATGGATACTCTCATATCAGCTGAATACTAAGTGACAGTTCATATAATTTTTGTCTTAATATAAAATTAGTGATATACATCATTAAATTTGATATGAAAATACATATGATAAAATGAATGAAAAGAATAAGCAAGAAAATCACAAAAGCACTCAGTTATTCATATCATTAAGTTGATAATAAAATATTAAATATAGTGGGTCTTTGTTTAACATCAGGGTTTGGGTTCCTGAAAATTTTGACATTAACTGAAACCAAAACAAAACTAATTGATCTAACACACATATTTTTCAAGGAATGGGTTCCTAATTTTATCCTGAATGCTCTGAATGGAAAGCCAAAGCATTTTCACCCAGTTAGTTTCCAGTTGAATATCCTGTGTGCTGTATAGTTTAATTAATATATTGTTCATAGATAATATTATATACTTGAGTTAGTGCTCTTATAAAATATGGTTATTTTCTATAAATATAGGTTTCTACCTTGTTTCTCTCTATTATGAAAGGAAATGTAGAGAAACAAATTCTATTCTGTTTCACTGCCTCAATTTTTTCTTATTTTTTAATTAATTAATTTAATGTTTGTTGGTAACATAATAATGAAATGACATGTGAGGCAATATTAAACAAAGACCCACTGTAACAGACTTTTTACCAAAACAATTTGAGAATTTGGTATGCAAGAAATATTTATTCAGATATGAATGAGAGATTATAAATTATTATATAAAACAAATTATCATCATTATTTCTATCAATTATAATAAATTAATTAATAGATGATAAAATTGTTCTTTCATAAAAGTGAAAATCATCTTTGCAAATAAGAAAAAAATGGGATATATTAGTACAGTTCATTAATGCAAAAATTCAAAAAATGTGAATTTGTGAAAATTAAGAGATACCTGCATATAATATATACCTGGATCATAAATAAAGTGCAATTTTACAGTTGATTTTGAAAGATTATTTTATGTATTCATGTGTATAAAATAATTTTCATGTAAAAATACTAATTTTATTTGTTTACTTATGGAAGATTATATTACAAGTCATAAATAGTTAAAACTCTGCCTAAAATTAAAAATGTTTGATTCAAAAAAAGCAGTAAAATGTATATATTTTAAATATTATAAGCAAAATAATTAACACTAAGATATTGCAATTTAAACACATGTCAGGAAATGCATATACAAATGTAACAATGGGAGCAAATATGTAATACTTAAAAGTTATTACCATTGTTACATGTCAGAAAATTTTATCATTTTTTTAGTCTATAATATAATGATTTGTATATAATGTACATGCCATGCAATTTTTGATTTTAAACAGTAATTCCCACTATGCTTAATAAATACTATGCAATTTTTGATATGTGGAATAGAAATGCTTAGAGTTACATTTCCAGTGATTATAATAATAATCCAATTTCAATCGAAAATAACATTTGATCAGCATATTTCTGCAGAAATTAGGATATAAAATTAAAAAAAATTCATTCAGTGAATGCCAAATTCACATACAGATGGTTGGATAGGATGATGATATAAGTTTTTTTACAGCATTTATAGAAAATTATTTTTACAATATTTATTGCAAAAATGTTAATATTTGTAAATAATAATATTTACCTGCATTAATTTACATAATGCAGATATTGAAGTAAGATAGGCTTCTAATTCTTGTTCAATAATATCATCTTTTGCATCAGGTAGAAGGGAAGTTTGAAATCTTTGTCCTTAAATTGAAAAAATCTATGTTTAATATTAATATAATCAAAGAAAATATAATTTAATTAACATACCTAAAACAGCACTTTCTACAGTTGGTGAATACTTCATGAATGCTGCTGATGCTTTTTTTATAAAACTATAAAATATTTTGTAAATGACTTAAATACTATTAATATTTTAAAATGTTATCATTAAACTATTACTAACACATTTTGAATTCCTCTCCTTGATGTTCTACGAACTGCATTTTCTCTTGCATTTCTCCTTCCTCCCTATAATTATAGATGAATTTTTTGCTATTTGAAAATTTGATATTTTAAAATAGTAAAAACTTAAAAATACAGTAAAACAATTAAATGGGACAATACTGATCCAGATATCATTCTATCTGGAAGAAAAGATTCTATAAATATTATCCAGTCTGTATTTCTTTCAGACTGGATAATATTTATATGAGATACTGCTCCAAAATATTTGGCTATCATTTCTATAGTAACCCAATATCAATCATTTTCAATATATCCATAATTGATAATTTTGAATTTTCAAAAAGATATAAAAATGAATAAAGAAAAAGATCACAATCAATTCAACAATCTTAGCATATTTATTATTGATTTTAAAATTAATAATCTATTCTATTTTCAATCTTTCAATTATACATTACTGTTTTGCATTTTCAATGCTTTTAAATAATTTATTGGAATAGTTATTAAATAATTTATAAATATTAATACCTGAAAATTAAATTTTAGGATTTGCAAATTGTTCAAAAATGTTAATATTGCTGACTTCAGCTACAATGGCTAACTTATCCATTAATTGGTTCATCAGACATAATTTATTATTTTTAACAAGGTAAAATTTATTAGAGGAAAAAATGCTAAAAGTATTATAAATCTCAAAAATTAATTTTCGAAGATGTATGTTATCTAATAAGCTTTTGTGATATGAAATTATTATAAAATAAAAATGTAGAATTAGTTTTTACTAAACAGATGGTACTAATCACTGGCAGATAAAGGATTTTTAGGACTATCTATTTTTTGAAATAAAATGAAAATATAATTTATCCATAATTTATTTATATTTTATTTTGAAGATAATTATCATTAATACATTGTTAATTATAAAAAAGGTATTAAAATTAAAAATTCATCACAAAAATACAACAATAAAATAATTCCTATTTAATAAATAAAACATTACTTTTAAAACAACACTAAATAAACAAAAAAATCACTATGAAATTTTTCTGAATTTTGCATTAGCAAAATTTTTTTATATCTTCATATAATAGCAATTTTGTTAAATCATATGAAACTTTCAATTTTTAAATTTCTTTTGAAATTTGAAAAATATTTACATGATTTCTCTTATATGGTTTTAGAGCCACAGAACTATGCTACAGCCCATATAACTCTTATTATCTGCTGATGATATCAATTTTTGATAATATTGTCTACAAGGATAAATAAGCAAAGAGAATTCTTGTCAAGATACTTTTCAAATTAATTATGATACATTATTGTCAAAATTCATAGATTAGTCAGATTCATAATTTTTTAAGAGTTGATATAGTATGTTCAAGAATGGAAATGTTCAGTAATTAAAGAAAACTTATTTATCAGTTTTATTTATTTAAGCAATTCCCAAATTAATTAAATTCAAATCATTATTAAGGAAAACAATAATTTGCTCATTAATTTTATTATTTATAGAAGGTAAACTGACAGTAATAGCAGTTAATAAACTTTGTTTGCTTTTGTTTACAGTACTTTTAGCCTTGTGAGTGAGTGATTGCACAATATTCATCTCTAAAAGCAAAGGATTTTTATAAAGTTATCATACTAAAGAAAAGTCAAATTTTTTTGTTGATAAAAAAAATAAAATTTTAAAGCATTTAAAACTAAAATAGCATTATTCAAAAAATACATTCCAATTTTGGATGAAGCATTAAAATCAACAGAATGATACCCAATGCTTATGTTTTTATAATAAAATTTAACACAGAGAAAACAAACTAAATAAATTCAAATGGATAATTTTTAAAAAACTCTACAATAATCTTAAGAAAATTATAAATTGAAATTTATGGTTTTTGAAAATATAAGAAATAAATATTAATCTGACTGAATCAAGCATAGATATTTAGCTTTATAACATTTAATCAATTTATATTAAATTATTTTTATAAAATATTGAAAAGTTTTATATTTTACACACAAAATGGAAAAATAAATTTTTATGAATTTATTTTTAAAATTAAATTACTTACCAATAAAGGTGAATTGTGAGCTGGAAGAGTATTGCTGTTTCCACTACAGGATTTTAAATGTTCTTTTAAACTAATGAGATAATTAACTAAATTATTTTATGAGAAAAATTTTCATCTAGATATACCTAATATAATACAATTTAATGTTTTAAAAATTGTAAAAAAAATATAATAAAATTTAACTTACTTTTTAAGTGATTGCACTAATGTTTTTGATCGAATAGTTGCATACACAGAAGTAAAATCTCCATTTCTGTACTTTCGTAACCAATTAGCAATTAAAATAAGATCATCTATTACTTTTTCTAAAAATAATTTAAAATATTTATTTTTACTTGAAAGTAAAAGTTAACTTATATAAATATGCATCAGTTGTTAAATGATTATCTGCATATTTCAGACTTATATTATTAATTTATTTTTGATTTTTTTTATTTTATGAGATATGAAAGTGGATAAAGCATGCTAAATGAAAATAAAATTTTTCTAAAAAAATGCATTTTATAAATTTTATAATTTACAAATTTAATCAATCAATATATACAATCAATTCTTGCTATTCGCAGTAGTTATGTTCTGTAAATTCTTCGCGAATACTGAATTAGCAAATAGTGAACTATTGTGTCTATAGAAAATATAGAGTTAGGTTCCTGCAAATCTTTCTTCCCAACATTTTCATACTTAGTTTGTATGTGTTTTTTGTTTACATATACCTTATTTAATATGTATTACATTAATTACAAATAATTACAGTATATGCAGTGTATAGTACTATATACAGTATTATAATTACAGTAATCTTTATTTAATTTTTTAAAACATTATGTAGTAAATAAAATCTTATTTTTGATGGGTAGTTGTTTGATTTGGCAGCTGACACATTGTCAACTTATTTTTGATTGATAGATTTTTGATATTGCAAGATGTTTGATGTGACAGCTTTGTCTTTCTGAACTGCATTGTAAAACTATGTCAGCCTTGTCTGTGTCGCCTTTTGCCTTTAGATCTAAAATTTTGGAGTAAGGAACAAATATGCAGGAATTTAGGCTCCTAAATTTGAGGCTGCATTCAAGCATAGGAGCACATTCTTCTATGGGACCTGCAGATGATATGAACAGGCTTTTGGCCTAGTGGTCTCCTATGAATGAGCAAAGATAGGTAATGAGAAATTTTACGGCAAACCGATTCAGAAACTATATTTGGTAACAAACAACTTCCTTTATTAGAAAGAGAGAGAGTTTAAATTGGTAACAGTATTTTCGCCGCTCAGCAGGAATCCATGAATAAGCGCAAAAGTTCCGCGAATATTATTTTGTGTTTACAAATAAATTTTTGCAAATAGTTGAATACACGAATACGGAATCCATGAATAACGAAAATTGACAGTATTTGAAATAAAAATTGATTCATACCAATAATATTTAATTTATATAAAAACAATGACTTAAAAATTAGAATTTATATTAGAATTAATAATAAATCATTTTTTGAAATGACTTCATAAGATATTCCTTTGATAACTAAAAATAATAATTATACTATATTTACTCTACAATAAACAACAAATACAAATACAAAGAAACCAATAATAAATAATTTATAAATGAACTAATTAATATAACAATAAAAATTTTTAATATAATTATGATAAACCTAATAAGTATATGAAGTTTGTTAACTGCATATTATGGAACTCATAAAAAATAAAATTGCATTATAATTCTTTCAGGAAGCAACTTCATAACTAATGTAAAATATTGACATCAAGAACAAATCAGTAAGATTATTCTGCATTATTTATTTTTTCAATATACAGTGGTGCCCTTGGTTAACGACGGCCTCGAATAACGACATACTTGGTTAACAAAAGTGGCTTTAAGAAAAAAATGTCTTGGTTAATGACTCCTGATTATGTGAACTTCCAACAAAATAGAGCTCTGTAAAACAGTTCATCATCGCATCACGTGATTCGTTAGCTCAGTTGTTAATCTTTATTTTTTTTATCACAATCAGTTCAAATCTAACAATATTATTATTAAAATTAATAAAATTATAACCATATAAAAACATATTTAAGTAATGATAATTAACATATAGTAATGAAAACAAATTATTTAACCTAGATTAAAAATAGACGTGCAACAGTTCACTAGTTTTTAGTTTCTTAAAAATGATTTCTAGACGATTAAAAAGTAGACATGCAACACATTTAGTAATGAAAACAAATTATTTAATTAATTAAAAATAGACGTGCAACAATTTTTAGTTTTTAGTTTCTTAAAGATGATTTCTAGATAATTATTATTTTAAATTCTGCCAACAAAGAAACAAATTATTTAATTAATTAAAAATAGACATGCAACAGTTCACTAGCATGATTTCTAGACTATTATTATTTCAAATTCTGCAAACAAAGTCTGATTCTATTGTTTGATTATGTTATATATTACTTGACACCTGCAAGTGGTGTAATGTCTCAGTTTCGGATTCCATTAGAAGAAAAAAATATCTGTCCGAGATCCTACAGTTCATATAGACAATAAATCGGCAAGTGTGTGTCTTATTAGTTTGTTTTTGTTCTTTGAGATTTGTCCCAATTACGCGGCTTTCCCAATTAACCAGTGTCTCAATTAAGCAGAATCCACTGTATATATAATATAATACAATTTTTTCTTTTTATATATTTTTTAATTTATTACTTTTATTCTACAGATTTGTATTAGTTTGATAAATAAAATATTCATTTTATGCATAATATTCCAATATAGCAGGGCATTAATATTTTTGTAAAATTTTTCCTTGCCATAATTTTAAAAGACTAAAACTAACTATAAAATATACAGGAGCTTCCCAATTTATATAATATATTCTTGTGCAATGCTGCATAAACTGAATTTACCTCAATTGTTACATAATTATTATGGTAAAATAAAAATTATATAACTTATATACAAGATATAAGATATTATAATCATAATACAATGCATATGTCCATTTTGCATTATATTTATGATTTTATATGATACTTTATATTGAAGAGTTAATTATTGATGATAGTATTAATTATTTTTATAGTGGTGTCATAATTATTATTGTAATAATATGTAGATAGCAGTATTTTATTGAATATCAAATTATAAAGATGCTTAAAATATTTTGCAGATCAAAAATTTCTTTGTAAAATTGAGTTTACATTAGTTGGGAAGCTCCTGTAATCAGATTATAAATAAATATATAATTAAATTAACCTGCTGAAAGCTGAAACCAAAAAAATAAATGATTATCTCTAATTAGATGCCAAATTTTGATTGATGAGAAAAAATAGTTTTAAAAATATCTCTTCATCAAATAACATAATTTAAATATACTTTCTTTCAATGTTATGCAATTAAAATTTAAGAGAATTTTCAAAAAATATATTTTTACAATTTGAAAATTTTGTTAAAAAAATCTAATGTGTAAGCAGGAGCTATACAAATTGCATCCCAGAATAAAGTAGGTCAATAGCCGATCATTCTTATTGTCATATCATTGCATTCTGTAACATCTTATCTACTGGTGTATATATATATATATATATACACATTATTGGAATATGCCCTGAAGGACAGAAAAAAGGTGAATATTCTTGAGGTCTCAAACATTGAAAAGAAGTGTACAAGCATTAAAACGAAACATAGAAGACTTAAAATCAGTTTTTAAAGCTGAAGTGTTATTTTAATCTCTGAACTTGGAAAAAATCTCATCAAAAAAGTATATACCGCAGCTGAGCAAGTAAAATGTTATAGAGTTAGTAAGCAGCAAGGGGTTTAGTTTTGTGATGCTGCTGAATATACTTTTCTTGGTGAAGAAATTTTTTCCAAGTTCAGAGGTTAAAGTAATACTTCAGCTTTAAAAATTGATTTTAAGCCTTGTATGTTTTGTTTTAATGCTTGTACACTTCTTTTCGATGTTTGAGACCTCAAATATATTCACCCTTTTTCTGCCCCTTCAGGGCATTTTCAAATAAACTAGTTCATTATTTTTTGTTAGGCCAAAATTTCTTATTGAATAAACTTTACAATTATGTCGATTACTGTACATATAAATTAAATCGCTGGTTGTAACAAATTCGTGTTCACGTAGCCAAAAACACTTGATTCCATGTTTTCTCAGTTCATCTAATAAATTTTCTGCTAGATTACTTAAAAACAAAAAAAGAAAAATTTGTCCTCAGGTGGATTTGAATCACCTGCTGCCCTATTTCATGAGGTCATAAAAACCTGAATGTTTTGAAAATTTTTGGTAATTTAACATTGAATAAAATCCGTTCTAAACAAGATTTTTCAAAACGGAAAAAAGTCCACTGAGATTTTCAGTCGTGCAATAATGTCAGAAAATTTCAGTAATTTAACATTGAAGCTTGTATAGGTTGTCTAACATGTGAGAATTTGACATCTATTTTTCATTACAGTACGACATAGCATGACCTGTTATATACTAAATTGTTCAGCTTGTTTTGCCGAATCGACTGGTATTATTCTTGTCAAAATTGGAGCAATATTAAGTCCAAAAATCAACAAAATCGGTTTATGGCTACAATACACTTACAGTATAACTTAGATCAACACATTATATATCACATTGTTCGCCTCACTACGATGAATCAACTGGTATCATTCACGTTGAAATCTGAGCAATATTGACCGACTTATTAAGTCTCGAATGTGCTGTTTATGAAAATTTTGTGGTTTTTGGCACTTTGCAAAGCCCCACTATGGTTTCGTGATGCCAAATTTTTTCCACATCCTACACTTATCCCAATGGTCATTTAAAAATAAGTTCAAGTAAATCGGCCCAGTGATTTTTGAGAAACACTACCATCAACACCCCCCCCCAATGTTAAATGAAGGTGTCAAGTATATTATCAGTAGCACTACCTTCTGATATAGAATATATAATTTATTATTATTATTACCAATATTGTGTATATTAAATAATAATTTCTAACCTTGCCCAGATTTGATTTTTATATACAAAATTTGTTAAATAAAACAATTTTACATAAGCAAGAAAAATCTGTACTTATATTTATCCAAATATAGTAATACATTAAAATGCAAAATTACAATAAGAAATTATTAAAAATAAAAATGAAACAACTAAGAAATGTTTTTCTTTATTAAATATAGTTTCACTGTACTATCAGTATTTTTTTTGTATGAAGCCATTTTACAGTTTTGTCCATGAAGCCTGATAATATATATTTAAATAAATAACAAGCAGCATAGCAAAAATACACTAAATTACGAAATTTTTTTTATAACGATTTTGTTAGATTTTGGATAAATTAAATCATGCTTGAAAGATGAATTTGTTCTTATTAAAAGTAAAAATGTAAATACCAATATTAAAACCACAGTTGATAGAGAAAAAAACAAAATATTCAGTGCGCTGATAAGTTGGACATAAAGGATTATTAATCATAATTAATTTAAATTAATAGGCACCGTGACAGACATCATTAATTAACTGGAATACATCATATGGTGCCACTACTGTATTATCAACTTCCTTTCATAGGCTAATATTTGTGGAAACTTATAGAAAATTGAATGTTTCTGATTTAAAATTGAGCTAATTAAATGTGGAGCTAAATTCACTGGAAGAGATAGAGGTAAACAATAACTTTTAACTCTAATTTGTTAATATTTTATCTTATTTTATAATTTTAGATTTGAATATTATGCACACAATTTTTCATGTGGTATTGATTTAAACATTCCAAGTTATTTCAAAATGGGAATCAACATTTTATTGCTCTACTATATATAATAGAGCATTTGATTAAAGAATAAAAACCTCAATTATATTTTAAAATCTTTTGATTTCCTATTTTTTTTTTACCATATTTTTATTTTTACCGTTTTTTTATTTGCCATTCTTATTTTTTAATTATTTATCTTATTCTGAGATTTATAAGATGAAGACTTTTCCATATGAGCAAAAAAGAAAAATATTATTGTTTTAAATTAGTCTGACTAATAATCAACATTTGATAATTAGAATATTTAATAATAGGAATATATGTGATACCTAAAATAATCTGGAATTTTTAAAATTATCTCTGAAATAAAATATGGAGATTTGATTATTACATGATCTGACTAATTTCTTAAAATTCATAAAAATTAATTCTATTTTAAAATTTTGAATTATTTTATGTATAATATTAAAAATTTGCAGCAATACACAACATTATATAATCTATGTTAAAACATAGTTGTAAAAGCAATTAAAAACAAACTTCTAAGTAATCAAAACATAGCAAATAGATTAACACATTAAGCAGTATCATTAACACACAAAAATATAAAAAATTAACCTATGTTAATTTTTTTTTATCAAAGAAAGAAAATCAATGAAATAACATATAACATGGCAAATTTCAAAAATATTAAATAAAAATAATTAATAACAATCAAATACTATATCAATTTCGATTTTTTGTTGATACTTTCATAGTAGGAAAACAATACTGAATTTAGATTTATATGAATTGCCTTTAAATTAATTGCATGGAACATGTTTAGTATAATTTTTGAGTAAAATTCCTTATGATATTTTCAGGCAATATTTATAACATATACTTTCAATCATTATTGTTTTATTAAACAGTTTATTATTATTTATCAGAATAAACTTTTTATTCATTGCATTTTTTTATATACCTGTAATCATTATAAATATTAAATATGTCTATCTTACTTAGCATTATATTTTAGAGTATTTTTTCTATTTTACATTACTGTGGGATCCAAGGGCTAGGGCCTGCTGACAGACATCACTTCTCACCCGATCGTAACTTAGCGATCTTGACAATTTTAATGTCCGGGTGAGAGTAGCCTTTGTCCAGCCGGTGCCGAATACCCCGATCGCCACTATCCCCCTCAACAATAATAAACACCTCGATTCTGGACTGTACGGACACTGTGATTTTATGCAGGTGTTCAAGAGGGTGTACGAATTAATGTGGTAAAGGTCGTGAGGTCAACCTCCCGGGACCGAAGGAGCGAACTTGTTTGTTGTTTTCTCGGAGAAAAGACGGGAAAATTGGAAGAATCAATCGGAGAGTCGGATTCTACACTCGATAGAGTACGGATGTTTTTCGGATCACTCCCGTGATTTACCAAGCGAGACATCCACCAGTTTGGCTATTCAACATCGCCAGCAAAAGACTCTTTCTCTACCTCGCCTGCTCTCCGTTCCTGCTCTCCAACATCCGAGACCCGGAGCTGTCCCGATTGTTGCAGTCCCAATCAGAAAAGGATTGAAATTAATGAAAAATATATCAATAAATATAAATTATTAATAATAATGACAATATTGTAATAAATTTATGTAAATTTTGAACTAATTACACAACATATTTTATATTTATTAATTGGTTATTATATATTTTTTAAATATGGTCCAATTTTTATCATTCATGGCTTGTTTTATTTGGAGGACCATCATTATCATATCATTATCCATAAATAGCAATTATTTCATGATTTTGAGGAAGTTAACTCTGATCTGTCCTATTTTATTTTATTATACTCTTTTATTATTTATCGATATTTTCAAAATTAGCTAACATATTATACATATTTTAGTTTAAGAGTTGACTTATTTCCGCATTCTTCATTGTAATAGTTAGCAGTCACGTGTTACGGAATCGGAAATTGTCCTCCAGAAGAGCTGTCCCAGCTAATGGCGTCGTCTAATCCAAATAAGTTTTACACTGATCCGATATGAGAATGTAAGAATGATCTCATATTGAGGCTTTGTTCGTATATAATTAAATTGTAAAGAGGATGACATGAATTGATAATTCTGTTCATATATAATTAAATTGTAAAGAGGATGACATGAATTGACTACTCAATTTAAACTTGTTACATGTATTTATGTAAATGAAGCAACACGGGACTGTACGTCACTCAATATAAAAGATGTTACGTGTATCTATGTAAATGAAGCAATATGGGATTGTAAGTCACCCGGTATGAAAGTCGACGCAACCAATGACTCAATGAAGTGTTGTATTAACGTAAGGTTGGCTAAATGACATTTGAGTTTCTTATAAAGATCGACGATTGTTTGAAGTTTTGTATCGGTGGTGGAGGTAGTTGAATTAAGTAGTAATTAAGGTTTGTTTCTTGTGAATAACTTGACTTTTGGATATTTGAATTGAATTAAATAAGTTTTATTGTTTATTTCATTGTGCTTTAATTTCGTTCAAATAAAGCTTTGATCAACACTTTTGTAAGTGTTTTTGAATCTAATAAATTTTATATTTTTTATTATTTAACTTGTTTTGAGAAATTCAATTTATTAGCATAAGTTTCTAGCATCATTGTTTGTCTAGTTCTAACACTTAATCAGTACTTTTAGTTGTAAGTTCCGATTTCCGATTTTGTTTCATCAGTTAGACGTTGTTAGATTGTTTTGAAGTTAATTATTTTTAAGTTAGAGTTTAGTTAAGACCTGAGCTCAGGCTGAACTCTGGATTCAGAGTTGCTAGAACTGTTAGGTGTAGTTTGTAATTAGTATTATTGATCTTCATTAGAATTCGTGACTTTGCATAATTAAATCTTCATATAAAGAAATTATATTTTCAACGATTTCATGTACAGAACAAAAATTTCTGAATAAAATTTAATTAAAAATAATGCTTATATTGTTAAATGATGATGAAAAGCATAATAAATTATAAAAATTTCAAAAGATTTTGATGAAAATTAAGTGAAATATGATGAATTTTTTGCATGTTAATTAGGCTTAATTATTTAATTAGCTGTCTCATTAATATGGCCATTTTTTTTTAACTCTTTTGGTATAGAAAGACTTAAAATTCTAAAGCAAATAAATATTTGATGTTTTATGTATACTAGAAATTACCCGTTCATATAAATGAGCGGAAATATACTGTTGTGATCTAATCTTATAATACTTTATACAGTATAACAGCATATTGTGTAATAATAGCTTATCTTGCAAATTTATTTACTATATATTTTATTAAGCATTAGTTCAAATGTGTAGTAATTGCACGGGGGCCCGTGGAGGCTGCACCCCACGGGCGCCGTGCCCCCGACGGCCCCACCCCACGGGGGGGCCCGGTCAGCATCGCAACCGGTGTCGAAAGAGACTTTCTCTCAACCTTCTCAATCTCCGTCCCGGCTCTCCAACATCAGAGACCCGGAGCTATCCCGATTGTTGCAGACCCAGTCAAGAAAAGGCATCAATCTTGCTGTCTCCAAAAGAGAACCAGACGACTTGGCCGACATAGACTGAAGAAACGCCCGACTAACCGTACGGAGTGAAGAACCTTGCTACTATTTGTGTATATCAAGAGGTAATTGTCCTCCGACAAATTTTTGTCAGTCGTATTATTGTAACTAATCTCTCTCCTCAATAAAGGAAGATGTTTGTTTTAACGAACGTTGTCTCCGAGTCCGTCCTTGTGTCCTAACTCTCGCCACTCATCCTTACCGACGTCCCACGCCGCTTATAGGCCATCCGCCTGTTGAGAACCGCTGTTTTGATATCTTGCGGGCTCTGCGGGCCGTGCAGGCCTCACATTACTAAGAGAGAAATTATAATCCTTTATTATTCAATAATAAAAATACTGAATATTTAAAAATTTTTTTTGTATTTTCAAAATTATTCCTTTCATTATGTAATTTAGATATTTCTTTTTTATTATTTAATGTGTTTATGACAATATTTCAGTTTTTTGCTTAAATTAATAAATAATTTTTAATTTATTATCTTCTGTTTAAAACACTTTAATCAATATTTTTATACCAAATTATATTTTGATTGAAAATATAATTTGTGTGAAAATACATTTAAAATATAACAAATTCTTGACAATTGTTTTGACTATAATATATGTCAAATGTTTTAAACTGATACAGGAATGCAACCAGTTTATTCATTTATATTGCTAAAACAAAAATTCTAAAAAGTTTATAAAATACAGTATGATAAAATTTTGCAAAATAGGATATTTCATGTAATGTTTTTCCACAGGAATTTATTTTATAAATCATTTTCTTTTTAAGCTACTTTCCAAATGAAAGTGAGGCTTATAAAATTATCATGTTATATATCAGTCTGTATTTATATTTGAACTAATTACAGTCAAACCCCAGTAAAACACCCCCTGTTAAGGCATCACTCTCATTGACTGTTGAGAAATTTGGCAGAACAGATCTTCCCTATGTTAATGGAATAGTCAAACCCCAATAAGATGCCATCTGCGAGTATAAACGTCTAAACAAATATTCCTTTTGATATTGTATTTATCCTCTTTAATCTGTCAAGGGCATGTAAGTTGACTCACATTCTAAAGTTCATCAGTACTGTATATACTAAAAGGTTTCTGAATTAATTTGTAACCAGCAGGTGGGAGAAATGGAGTTAATGGTTAATCATGTATCTCTTTAAGCTTGGTTCACACCTAGGTTGTAGAAAATTTAAGATCGTAAGAATCAGATCATTTCCATAGTGACTAGTCAACTGATGCAAAGTCTTGTTAATGTTTCACCATGCCACAATGCCTGTGAAAGGCTCCTCTATTATTTGAAATGTGCCAGCCATCCATTGCTATAAAGCAGAGGATCCAACCTTTTGGCTTCCTTGGGCCACATTTGAAGAAAAAAAATTGTCTGAGGCTGCACATATAATATGCTAATTCCAGCGATAGTTGTTAAGCAAAAAAGTTAGTAAATAATATACAATATTACTATTATTCACTATGACAAATAAGCAAAATTGTCGTAGCATAATAATTTTTGACTTTTCATTCAGAAATTTTTTAAAATCATTGAGCAGGTCGAGAAATTTTAATCATTGAAATAAGAAATATTTTAGAAAATGGAAATAGAAAATGTAGGTAGGTATTTAAATAACAAAAACTTCATTAACTTCAATATTTTTTTATATATATTAGTACAAGAATGAAACAAATTTCTTTTTCTTTATTAGTGGGATATTTGATGATGATATTGCAAATTTCAAAAAAAAAAATAAAAATAAGTACATAAAAATCTCAATGTTTTAAGGAAATTTACAATTTACTCATGGGCTGCATTCATTACAATGGCGGGCTGCGAGATGGACAGCCCTGCTGTAAAGTATACAGTTTTTTAGAAATGTTAAATATAAATATACTATATTTTATTAAATTTAAAAAATTTGGTGCTCATTTTCATTACTATATCACGTGTTTTTGATCAACCAGCAACCCCGATTAGCTGCCAAAATCATCCCCATACAGATGATGGTGTCTTATCGGGGCTTGACTGTAGTAGAATTTTGTAATATTTCATAAATTTGATGTTCTGCTATTAAAGGTGCTTTGGCATTGCATAATTTAATATCTAGCTTCAATCATTTAAAAATAGCATGTTACTAGGGGTAGCAACAGCGAATTGAGTACAATAAAACGGAATATTTGTAAACATTATTGATTTAGGAAGAATGCTTTAAGAATTTTCTTAAGCAAAAAATACTTAATTATACTTAATATTTTTTTAAATTTTGACTTCCTAATAGACTATAGTATTTTTTCATTTTTTTTTTTTTTAGAAAAAAATGAATCAATCGAGGAAGATTTCTCTTATTTATTTTATTTTTTCTATTTTATTTTTTTTAGTAAAAAAATGAATCAACTGAGGAAGATTTCTCTTATTCATTTCTCTTAGTTATATTAATTGTAATTTAGCATAAAAATTTCATCAACATAACTTAATAAATAAAAAAGTTAGAAATTTCAGTAGTGTGTCTCCTTAAGTTAGTAAAAGACTTGAGGTTTTTTAGTCAGAAGAGGAAATGTACCAGAGGACTAGAAAAAATAATTAATGGTTGAGAATGGTAGAGTAGTTAAAATGAAATAATATAATTTCATGTAATAATATAATTTCATTGGTGACAACTGGTCTGATGGGATGGAATATACCATCCCATCAGACCAGTTGTCTGACAGAAATAGAAGAAACAGTAAACATCTTCCTCTCGGGTATGTTCAACCTTGCTCTTGTCAAATAGCTCTTCCAGGAAGTTGTAATAATTTTAATGTGTTATCTCATTCTAGTCTGTTAAGTCTAATTACCTATGTAGTTTTGATATCATTCATCTAGCTTTAATTAGTACAATTTATTATCAGGTGTAACTTTGATTTGTTTTATTATGTTAAAATAAACTAATTTTGCTTGTTGCTGTTATAAAAGTTTTTGAGTCAATTCTCCTATCCTGAATCTCTATGCTACTTACTCATGTGCCTTAGTGCAAATTTGACATTTCAATAACTAAACATTTTTGACCATTTCCCGACAATGGCATTTCACATGTGATGGAAAAATTTGGTTTTGGCCTGTATCTGTTGCATGATCCTCAGTTTTTGGAATAAATTTGAAAAAAATGATTCAGAGAATTAATTTGATAATGAGTTTTTTGGTATGCAAAATAGATAAATTATGAGAAACAGTTGGATTACAACTATATATATTGGTATCAGCTTTCATTATAACATTTCTCTAAGTTTTTTAATAAATTTCTGACTTATTCCTTTTGATATATTTTAATATAAATAAATTTGTATTTTAATTCAGTTATCATGTAGCCTCTAGGTATAAAATTTGTGTGTTATTTGCCAAAAATGTATCAAAATCAGACAAATAAGACAAAGGATATATAATGACTTCTACCAAAATAAGAAGCAATTCATAAATAAGTCCTTTAATGCTATGTTGCAAAAACATGATTTATGTGTTAATATATAGATTTCTCACAATTTAATTTACATTTCTAATTATAGACTTGAAGAAAAAATTAGACAGAGACGTCTTGAAAAAGAAGAACAAGATAGAAAAACAGCAATTGAGAAAGAAAAGTTAAGGCGGAAAACTGGTCAAGAAATTGCTCTTGCAAGACAAAAGTAAATTTAATTTTAATTCATATTGAAAATCCAAAAAATAATCTGTAATTTTTAATTGAAAATACAAAATTTTTTAAAGAATTATTCCAAAAAGATCAGAAATTAAAAACTTTAATATATTTTTATTGTTGTGCATGTAACTAAGTATAATTTATTTAATTTGATTTGCAATTTTTAATTAAAATAATGAACAAATTAATATTTTTTTTAAATCAATTTGTTTATGTATATGTTACTGTAAAAGACCGTAGTCTGGTAAATCCTAGGTTTTACCGGTAAAACCTAGCTTTTACCAAAGTGGCTTGGTAAAAGTCCAAAGTATGCTTTAATAAAATTCCATTTTGGCCTTTTACCAAGCCTTTGTGGTAAAACCTAGGAGTTACCAATGCCTTCCGGTAAAAGCCCGAAATGAGGGATTTAAATCGACCTTGAATAAACCTGCACACGCAATTTCTGTCACAACACATTTCTGTTCCCGCCCCTCCTTATTTCCGCCATACGCAATCTAGCTTCGAGCGAATTCAAACAAGTGTAAGCAGCTATGATATAAAATAGAAGCAGTTTGTTCCCATTTTAACATATTTTGCGTTATTTATTTTGCTGAAAGGATATGAGTGATGTTTTGTGGAAAAAGTTTTACAACATTTTGTCTGAATCTGTAAAAAAAAAAAAAAGCATGATAACAGCTTTTATTTAACAAATGAGAAATACACTTCTTTAATAAATGAAGTGAAAGAAGCAAAATGTGTGAAGGAAAAACAAACAGTTCATTACAGAAGGTTGAAACGCTATGATATTCTAAATATTGGAGGAGAGGATAAACTTATAGCACCACTATTTGCAGAAAAAGCAGAAATCCTGTATTATGTTACAATTAATGAAGTCTTCAGTGTCATACTACATGACGCTCATATCGCAGTTGGCCATGGTGGAAGAACCCATATGATTAAGGAACTGAATCGCAATTCAAGAATGTAACAGTAGAATCTATCGTCATGTATTTGAGACTATGTGAACCATGTCAGAAAAAAACAAAAAACTGTGAAAAAGGGGATTGTAATCAAACCAATTGTGCATAACGAAATGATGTTAAAAATTTGTCTTGTTTATTGTTCCATTGTTAGATAATTCGGGAATATAATAATTTTTTAAACAACAATGGATACTGAGAGTAAATAAAACTTTTTGTTATTCGTTTCTTAATGCTTAACGAGTACAACAACTTTAATATTTGTTTCGCGTTATAACATTCAAACATTTTGTATAAAAATATGAACATGAGATTCGAGTTTCTCACTCATAAAATATTATTTTTCTTTGTTTCTAATAACATTGTCGGAAATTGGATTGATGTTCAATAATTAACAGAGGCTGAAGAAGTTTTTTTGTAACCTGATAAATCCATTCATACTTTATGTGGTTAACGAAGAAATGTATGGAAAAAGATAAATTTACTGCGAAAATAAAATACCGAAATTCTCGTAGCATATCTATAATTCAACCTGCACAATTGAATTTTAGAAAGAAAAAAAGTCTAACTTTTTTTGACTCTTTGAGATTTCATAGCGTCATAAACAATACTGTCCATCATCTTACTACGTGAGCTTCTAGGTTTTGAAATGTTTTACTGGCTGAATTCTGTAGAAGCTAATGATTTTTTGATTTATAACAAAACTTACGAAAGTTTAACTTGATTTTTAAAAGAACAGACATTACTGTAATGATATATATAAAATATGTGAACAGATATATAATAATGTTAGAAATATTTTAAGCTAGAATTGCTGCCTGACAGATAAACTATATTTATTACGTCTTTTATTGATCATAAATGATAAGGGAACAGAAATTAAAATTCAATTTTATGTATGTGTGATGTGGAATATTATTCAAAGATCAGTCAAATATAGAATTAATTAAAACTCTGATCTAGATAAATTTTGATGATGATAAACTCTAAAGATTAATTTTAAAATCTCTGATATCCCTATTATGCTCAATTAAATTAAAATCTGGGGGAATTGTAAGACAGCTTAATGAGTTTATTAAGAAGTTTATTAATCGATGTATCTAATTGTGTTGATCGAATCTCATATAAGCTTCAAACGAGAAAATAATATAAAAAAACTTTTTTCATTCTTCTTGACAATCCGGATCATCTTTCAACCTTACTTTCTGACAATCTAGGTATCTTCACAGATATAAAGGCTAGCATACGTACTTAGACCGACAAATTATCGGATATTGCATTATAGCATGTTACATAAGAATCTTAATTCACATATAAGACGAGAAAAGTTTGTTTTTATTTCTAAATGTATCTGTACTAATTCAATCGTATTTTTTAATGCTGTCAGAAAAAGACGAGTTTTATGTGATTCCACTCGTAAATTAGCAAGTAACGCAGCGAGTTGACTGGTGATTTTTTACCGATCTTTAAATTACGTAATGAATTATATTAAGGCAAGTCGATAGATTGCCAGTACTTTATTGAAGACACAAATTCTTCGTCTTGAGCAGGGTTCTTAACCTTTTGATGACTCCAGACCCCCAATGGATTATCCAATGGTCCCCTTCACTTGACTGTCGAAATAATCACCATCATTCTTTATATTAGTTGCCAGTATGACTTCCAAATATGTCAACAGCTTGAACTTACTTTACTTTAGAGATCGAGTCTCATACCCCCAGCATTTGATTCCCATACCCCCAAGAGATATGGATACTCCCTGTTAAGAACCCCTGAACTTGTGAAATAATAAATCTTGAATTTCAAAAAGCAAAAATGGAACTTAGAAATTTTGCTGTATACGTGATTGTATTTATTAAATTGGTAGAATATAACATGTTTGAAAGGGAATTTCGATATTTTGGAGCAAAATCTTACTTTTAATACTTCCATTTGTTCATGCATAGATTTAACATTGGATTCAGGTTAAATATAAATGCTTTGATGGGTTGAAGAGTTAATATTATTGCTAATATTTGCAATTATAATATATTTTAATCAGCTAACAGAATCAGTAACACATAAACGAAATCTTAAACAAATCAGTGAATGGCAACATTCCAGGTAAAATCTTGTTATAACTTTTGCTGTAACGCTGTTGCTTATAACGAATTGCATTGATATATTTTTATATGTCTTGGAATATGGAAAATTTTTGAATGCTTGAATTATGCAACATACGTACTTACTTAAAAAATTAATTTGATAATCCAAAGCATCTTACCACCATCTTTTAAATTTTCATTCATATCTGTCCAAAGTACAATCTATAAGATGTGTCATATTTAGAAATAATTCTATGTAGCATAATTCAGACTTACTAAAATCGTTTATTTTTGAAGATTTTAACCTCGGAATTCTTAGAATGTTATCTTAAATCATCAAAACTTCTGTGATTTATTTAAATATGAACCATTAAGTTCTTAATTGAATTATCTTTTAAAAGTATGCAAATTCTGTTTGGATGTTTTACAATGTTTCTGTAAAATATTGTACAATTTATATATGAAAAAAACTTAAATAAGCAAGTTATAGAAAAAAGTAGTATGTCGGGGCAGATGTTTTAAACATATTCGAAATTTTTAAGTGGCAAAACAAATTTAACGCGTTATTTTTTATTAAGGTCATTTCGCCGAAAGAGATTAAGAAATAACCTCTTGGATAAAAGGTATAATCGGATTATCGTATCTAGTGATTTTGGATAATGCCAAATTCTATAGCCATCAGTATTTACTAGAGATATCCAATGAAAAATGAGAAATCCATCCAAAAATTTGTCACAGTCGGATGAACATCTCTATAGATGCCATTCAATATTGGATTTGATGACATTCTTCAGAATTCTATGACAGATCAATCAAGAATCGACTTATGGAAAGTATTTTTTGCCTTGGCATGTGGAAAATTTTCGAATGTTTGAATTATGCAACATATACCATCTTCATTGTAAAGTGAAATCATCTTAAATGCATTTTACGGCATCCAAAATTTTTACGAATTATTATTAAAAAAAGTTTCATCCTCAGAATTAAAAAAAAAGAAAAAAATCTGTAAATTATGTAAATTCGACTAGAGACACACCAACTTCTATTATATATTAATGAAACTTTATTAAATATTTTAACGTAATCTGCAAGCTGTGAATCATAAATTTTAAATAAAATATAAATTAACTTTAATTATGTTTTAAAATTTTATATCCATTACATCTTTTATAATCTTCGTTTTGATAAACATAAAGCTTCAAAATGATATATTTTAAATATTTATTCCTTTAATGAATTAATCGTGTACAATCAACATGTAAGAATAATTAAACATAGATAATTTCTAAGTAATTTATTTTCGAATTAATAAATAAATAATGTTTTAATTTATGTCTTGAATATAATTTCCATCTAATAGCTTAAAATTAGAATTTGTAAAATACTTTCATTCGCATTATCGCTTTGAATATCTTCGCAAGCGAGAAATGAATAAATAAAATAATCAAATGAATTATTGTACTATATACTGTTTAACAGAACAAAATAAATAAACACGAAATATTTTTTCTGTCATTATGTGATCTAGAACTACGAGATGAATAAATAAAATAATCAAATGAATTCTTGTACTATATAATATGTACTTTAACAGAACAAAATAAATAAACACGAAATATTTTTTCTGTCATTATGTGATCTAGAACTCTAATAAGTTAGATCTGTGTATGCTTGATTTCTTACTATTCCAATAACAATTAATGATATCTTTATTCAAAAACCAATAATAAAACACAACTTTAGCAATCACCAAATATTATACTATTTCCTTTTTTATTTTGACCATCAAAAATGGTTTAAATTTAACACATTTAAATGTATATAACATATTAATACATATATATTCCAACTTTTTATCATTTTCTCTTATTGTTCGTGGATTTTCTATTCTACTATGCTAGCATTACGTTTGTATGCTTGAAGTTTTAGCTACTATAACGTTATTTAACGCCTCGTTATCTAAAAAACTAACAGTAAAATGCAATTTGAGCGATACATCATCAGAAATTATATTATATCCTTTATTTAATGCATTATATAAGTTAAACCCATCGAAAGTCATTATAATTTCATAGCTCAATCTATTAAAATGCATATAATATATATATATATATATATTCGGACTTTTAATCATTCCGAAAACTTTGCAATTAATTTTTTTATATATACATAAATAAAATTTCAATTTATTATTTTTAAAAATATTTTTCTTCGCCATTCACCACTACGTTTTCATAAAATGCAAATTCGTAAATAATAAAATGGATATTAAAAAACTTGGAAAAGAATTTTTGAAAAGTGCAGTAAACTTTTGGAAATTTCGAAATTAGACGCTACAGAGATTGGAGAAGACATTCGATTTTCATAATAAGAGAGAATTATAGATAATTCGCACCTAGAATAATCAGCACACGGTTCGATTGTGAACAGTACAATATATATCCTTAGCTAAATTTCAAATCATGAATTTTGTAGATAATAAGTTTGCAACGAGATTTTAATAAATCATTTGCTTTACATTTACTAAAAAATATTTTTTCTCTTCAAAAACTCTTAATACCCTAGTCTGTATAATATTAAAAATGGTACATTTCTTTTAAGAGTCGCGATAAATTATCAATCGAATAAAAGAGTTTAGCCGTAAAAGCTATTTTAAACTAAATCAGCAATGTATTTTAAAAGCAGTAAAAATAATTTATTTGGTTGGTTGCTTCCTTTCTCGACAGAAATCGTTCTTTTTTGATCTCTAGCCAAACACATTGTTCGTATTTATTGTGTTTCCATGTTCATTCGTCCACTTCTCCTAATGGTTCTCCAGCTTTAGTAAAAGGAAGCGCCAATTTGTTTCCTAGTATTTTTTATTATTTTTTTTTGTGTTATTTTCTAAAATATTTTCTGGATTCTATTTAAATTGCATAATATATTTTTCCCTTTCAAAAATTATGCTTTTTCCCCCATCTTACATCTTTCTGTATGCAGCATTCATCTTTTAGGTAAACCTTTTTATATTCGTTTTTTTAATGTAAAATGCTGAAAACATTCTTAATCTTTAGTTATAGCGAAATATGTTTACCCTTTGGCTTCGAAAATTCTAAGAACATGTTATTTTAATCGATCATTTCTTTCGTCTTTCGTTTTAAATGTGTCAAAATGAAAATTCTCTAGGAAAATTCCTTTACCTCTTCACAAACTAAACACTTAAAAATCTATATGTGTTAATATTTAAAAAAAAATATGAATAAAAATTACTTAATCAGTATTTAAGTACTATTTTAATACGATATTGATTTTTTGAAGATAAAAAAATTTTTTAAATGTTAATTTTATCGATGAACTGCCGCTTCTTTTTTTGTAACTCTTAATGGTTCGATAATGACTTTAAAATTATATAAATTTGAAATAAAAATTGCGATTTGAAAGCTCTTTTAATATTCTTACTTGAATGAAATGATTAAAAAATCAATTATTTAAAAGTTATTTTTTATTTTTGTCACCAAACTATTCTTCTCGGCGGCGCATTAACAATGATGGAAAAATGCTCCGATATCCATCTCCTTTCTAAAATGGTTCCTGTGACAAAAGCTAGTAGAACCTCCTATAACCTATACTACAGTAGTTTAGCTGTCTATACCTGCTGTCATTTCTTATAGTATTGGTTGGCACGTATCAGACGTAGGTTGTACTTTATTGTAGTCGAAATGGTCGTTCACAACCACCCAACAGAAAACATCCAAGATTAAATTGTTTGCTGGGTGACAATAAAGATAGCATAGGTAACAATGTATTGTGTCAGAATAGCGGTTGTTTGCTGGTCTCTAAGTCAGAAACATGAAGGTCGACCTTTGTGTTTTGACGTCGTTACTCAAATAACAATATATCCTCTTATTATTGTTGATTAATCTGCTGCTCGTGTTTCTTAATCCAAGTTATTTTATTTAGAATTTAAGATATTTTTTATATTAAATTATTTTCTCTATTTAAAAAATATTCGATATTCTTTCAAGCAAATAATTTTTATTAACCAAAAAAAAAAAATCCACTATATTCGTTTACTTACTTAAAATATAAAGTAACCGATTTTTATTAAAGAAGTTAATCATTTTACATTAATGGAATTTATTAATTAAAGTAAAAATTGAAGTTTGTCTTAAAATTTTATTGAAAACAAAAGAAATATTCAAAATTTTTTCCTTTGTACGAGTATATATCTATAAAAGTTTTATAACATCAGACGGATTTATGTTTTCAGTTTTATGGCCTTTGAAAATAAATTTCGAAATTCTAAATTTATAACAATTCCCGCCCAACACGTTAAAAATTACGACAAGAATAAACTATTTTTATAAATAATATTAACAAAAATATAAATGATTCAATAAACAATTATCTTTATTAATAAAACTGTAAAGTATCAATATATTTATTTATATTTCCTTTGTTGTCTTAATAAATTTTCAATTTTTTTATCATTTTACTTTAATATATTTCTGCACAAATTAAATATTTACATGTTAAAATAAACATAATTTTCATAATTACTTCATGATAATATTTTATGACCGATTTTATCAATTTTTTTCCAACTACTAATATCCTTTCGAAGTGCGCGAATGAGGCACCTCTGTTTTTAAGACAGAATGCAAATTATCACCTGGATTGACCGCACTTACGGTAGAGGTAACACCAAGGTGTTTCCTGTGATGAAAGGCCATTTATCAATTCTTCTCAACAGCAAGGGAGGAAATCAGTAGAAGCACACACATCACTTTGATTAATTAACGGCACAGCCATTAGGTATTTTTTCTTTTTTTTTTCCTTCTTTCACCCCTAAACATGTACTACCTTCATTTTCTTTAAAACCTCGATAATATATTCAGGTCATTAATTTACCTGTTAAGTACTGTTTCCTAGGGATCAGTAATGGAAACTAAAAACCGGAGAACATTCTTTTTACTTACTTTTAAAAACAACACAATATTTTCTGTTAGTTTATTTATTTATGAAGTTTTATATTTTATTAAAATAATTGTTGTTGTGTTGAATATTTTGGCAGTATGTTAATAATCAAATATAATGATTATAAACATTCATTTAAATATTGATAAAAAAAATTTCAAGCACTAAACATTCGTCAATGTTTATTTCTTGAAATTTTTTCTCAACTTTTAGCTACATCCTTTACTTTCTATTTCTGAAATTTTTCATCAATATTTAGTGCTTGAAGTTTTTGACGAAAATTTTCATAGAAAGTATTAATGAAAAATTTCTAGAACATTGATGAAATTCTCAAATGCTAAAAATATATAAATATCAAGTCATCTGAAAAGTAATGTCATTTTTAGCATTAAATTTTGAAAGGATATAAAAGATAAAACACATGTTAATTTAATTAATTATATATTCTCTATTTGAATCAATAACACTCTTCCAATGTTATGAAAGTTTCATTCATGTTTAGACAAGCTGAGACTCGTTTGAACAAGTACAATATAAAAAATGACATTACTTTTGGGATGATTTGATATTTTGTGTAAAATTTAAAACAATAAACTGATCCATATATTGATATAAGTACTAAATTATAATATGTTAAGATTAATTAAAACATGTATTTGCAGTGTATAAATATTCCTTTCTTAGATTCATTAACGCTTATTTCATGCTAACTATAGCTGAATTAGTTTCTTATATTCATTCTTAATTTACATCGATTCATGTGTCTATAACAGTAATTAGTTGATTTGAATTGTGATTATCGAAAGAAAAGCATTAAGAAAATCAAATTATCTTCTTTATTCGTTTAACATTCTGTTATCGTTCAGTAATTTTAGTGTTGAATTCGCTTATTTACCGCAGCTTTCGAGTGTCATTGTACAAAATGAGTAAAATTAATTTAGCAGAACGATAGAAAAATTAAGGAATTTGCCGTAAACAAGAAGATTATCAAGTACAAATTACAAATTTGTCAATTAACTGTTTCCAAATTATAACATTTTGTAATTACTCAAGTTATCAGTACTGTTGATATTTAATCTGTGCATATTTTAAACACATAAAGTTATTTGTTTATCATGAATTTTGACTTTTAGACGATGTGATTGGGTATGGATTAAAAGATTAAAATATTTTTTGAAGTTTTTTACTACTATATGAATAAGAACTGTATGTGAAATCTCTCTTGGGATAAAATGTTGCTGTAAACAGCATTTAAAATGTCTGTATTATATTTAGAACCGTGTAACGTTAATAAATGAAGATCACTTACTCGTTCTAACCGGTAATCTTCCTAAAAGCCAGTAAGTACACCAAAGAATATCAACTACATCCTTTACTTTCTATTTATTTGTTACTGCAAGCTTATCTTAGAAGCACTGCGGGCCATCAACATAAATAACATGGATAATTATTACTAATAACAATACTTTTTTATATAAATTGTGTTATTATATAACATTTTTATTGCAACTTTTTAAATATTCTTGGCATATACAAAAATAAAAAAGTAATTTAAAAAACTTTATAAATATATTGAGGCTTCATCAAGAGATTTAAATGTTTTTAATTAACAGATTCATCATCTTTTATCTTTATATAATTTATACAAAACTTATCTTTGCTGATATATTTCGTATAATGATAAAATTTAATTAATAAAATAGAAACGCACATCTGTCGGATATCATAATAAAGAATAATTAATAAATTTCTGCGGGATCATTTTTATCTTTCATAATTATAGAAAAACACGATACAACCTCGTAATATATTCAAGTTAGCAAAAATTATCTATTAAAAAAAATACACAGACAAATGACTGCTAGTTTGAGATAATCAATGTATTATGGCTTGTAGATCGATCGCCATGTATAAATTTCACTTCATCACGTACAATAACAATTGTGTTCGCTGCTCATAAATATTTATAGAGAATAATTACTAAGAAGAGTGGGCAAAGGTTTAATCAACGTGTGGCCAAGCCGACAATATGATGAATAACCAAAGAACATTCGCTTCTTTATCTTTACCTGCTCTGTTCCTCTTCTTTTTTTCTCTCTCTCTCTCTTTTTTTATTCTCCGTCTACAAAAATTTTTTGAGAGTTTCCGAAAATCATTTTTGTTTAGTATTCTTATCTCGTACAATTGTGCAAGTAAATTTTCTTCCCTTTGCGGGACGATGTGTGTCCACTTTACAGTAGCTTCATTCGGATGGATTGTGAGTGATTGAAGATACAAAACCTGAGATCGAATTTAAGAACCGAGTTTTTCTAAAATTCCCTAAAGTAAAAAAAGAAAATAGCCTCTGCCAACTTTATCATGTACGAGAACACATGTCTAGAATATTTCTTTTGTTTGTTTTCAAACAAAATTCAATTTTTTATATTTATTTTATTTAATTAATAAAACCGCTTATTTTTATTCTTCCTATATAATACGCATTTTTTTTAACAGTAGAAAATTATATTATTTTAATATTTATTATGATGAACCAACTCATAAATCGTTGATCTATTTATAAATGCATATTAAAGAACTAAAATTGTCTATAATGCATTTTTTTAACAGTGGAAAATTATATTATTTTAAAATTTATTATGATGAATCAACTCATAAATCGTTGATCTATTTATAAATGCATATTAAAGAACTAAAATTGTCTATAAATTCTGCTTTAGATAATGTTATAGTATTATATTATATAATTCGTGAAGTAAACAAACATTTTTTGCAACAGGAAATCTTAAAAAAGTTTTGGATAGGCCACATTAGTTCACAAGATAAGAAGAATGGCTTTGGGTTGAGGATCTTGAATCCGATATCAGAGCAAGTTTTTCTCTCTCTCTGATCCATCAGTCTGATAACCAATAAACACCTGGCGAAATCAGTGATAAAAGAATCAAAAGAACTGATTTTTGTGAACCGAGATGTAGAAAGCTCCATTCTGTTTCTTTCTTTCTTTGCTTATCTGAAAGACCACTTTTATCATACACAATCAGGAGATTTTCAAATATACATTAGATCAGACTCTAATAGTTTAAAATATATATATTATATATAGAACACATAAAAGAAGTTTTACGTAAAACTTTTTCAACGTCGGTAGCTCTAACATAAAAATTTTCTATTTGCACTATCAATAGTGATATGCAAAACATTCGGATGTAATCACGGATTTATCAGAGAAACATCAATATCGCATCAATCTCGAAATTCTTTATATCCGTGGATATTCGCAGATGTTTGACTTTGCAAAAAAACATTTTATAATATTTGCAAGAACATTACAGAAATATTGATGATGTCATAGGATATTCCCAGCTCCTGTACGCAAGAAAGTACCGAATTTATTGAAAGTTTTATAGAAATATATTACATTAATATGATAAGTAATCGTTAGGTGATGAACTAAATTCGGTTTTCGTAAAATAGACTTTATGAATATTAAAAATATATAATTTTTATTTACTTTTTAATTAATATTAACAATACAGAACGAATTAGAAAGTAATTCGTCTCGATAATGAAGGTCTTCAAGTTTGGCTTCAGTGATATCTTCTATCCATGGCACAGCATCGTCATTTGGAAGAGATAATCGTAAATCATGTTTTCACATTTATTATGAACTGTTTTCGAGCACTGCAGGTGTTCTAGTGGCAATGATGAATGCCATTGGTGCAATTAGTTGAGCATGTCCATTTATCAATGGCAATAGTAAATTGGGTAGATTTTTTTAGGTAAAAAGATATTTCCGAATCTCTGTTTGTTGTTTAGAGAATTTTATAGATTATATTGCGTACCGCGAGATTTTTTTACGCATCCTGCAGTGCTGAATTATTACTTCAAACGTTTCTTTACAATGATTGATTCAATATAGAAGAGGGAGAAATTTTTTCCTCCCTTTCTTCAGTTCGTAGAAGCTACTGAAAAATTTATTTAAATTAAAACTTGATATGGTAATAAATTTTATTTGATAAAATAATAAATTATATTCGAAATCTCTCTCTCAAAAAAAGGAAAAAAAATTAGTAAGCAATTTATAATTTACAAAACTTTTATGATCTATCGCTTAAGTCATAACTCCATATCGATTTTAATGTTTTTTTTTTTTTTTTTTTTTTTTTTTTTTTTTTTTTTTTTTTTTTTTTTTTTTTTTTTTTTTTTTTTTTTTTTTTTTTTTTTTTTTTTTTTTTTTTTTAAAAATTGGTAAGCGTATGGATAGTGATCTGACGATTCGATTTGTTGCTTTTAAAAGTTCATCAAAGCTGCAGATCATCAGCTAAATGTATCATGAAGTGACTAACTTCAAAATTATGTGTAAGCCATTAGAATATTAGATCAAGTTATGCATTCTACAAGAAAAATTTTTGATACAACAACGATGTACTGCTGTTGAAATCGATAATCTCTAATGGAAAAATAATCGAATTAAACAATTTACAGCTTAATAAGCTTGCATTTAGATATTTAAATATAATACCATTAATACATAATTTTATTTAAGTCGTTTTAAACCGTAAAATTTCGTTAAAATTAATCGATTATATATTTACACAAAGAAGAAAAATTATCATCGTAATCTTATATCGGCACATTATTAGATTAATTTACTATAAACTTTCATTAAACCGAAGTATGGCATAGGATTACTCGATTAAGTTACTTTCTCGATAATTTCATACGTTTTATCGACAATTATTTTCTTTACAATGGACGTTAAAATACGCGCATTCTTCATAAATCTTTAGCAACTTTTAACAATAAAAATAAGATATTTCACTTTAGTATTATATTTAGTACCATAATTATAAGAGAATATGGTACTAAACTTATGTGCATTTTACACAGTGATGAATGTTCTTCAGTTGTGTTCATGCCATTTGATATATAAGTTTATTATAATGTACGGATTCCCAGGAGTAAAATAATTTATCTATTCGTCTTATTATTGTAATGGTACTTAATCATTCGAATCATGCTTGCTTATAAAAAATTCCCTTCAAAAGCTTCGAAAAATGATAAAAGTTCAAAGGTTTCGCGTGTACATAGGCAAAATTTATAAAATAAACAAAAAGATTGTAAAAATAATTACTGTATTCGCTTATAATTTAGGTAGGTCTTTTAAAATAAATTGACTAAAGTGATTATTTGTATTTACAGGTATTTTTTAAAGTCTTAAATTATGTAATTTTAGGAATTTTTATTGTTTATTTTACTATTTTTATGGCTTTCGAAATATTTTATTCAATTATCCTGTTTGGTTTGGAAAATTTAGAAGGAGAAACTGTTCAATCTGAAATCTGCTTTCACTTCCGGTCGTAATACTATTTCTGGTAGAACTTTAGAGAAATAAGTTGTTCAGAGTTTAGATCGTAAAAGACACAATCCATGGTCTGAATTACGACCACATGGCTTGGACGGTTGCCCTGAAGTGACTTTTCTGTTTTATTTTTATTTTTTCTCGTTTTTTTCGTTTTCTTTTTTCGGTTGCGAAATTGTTATGGCTTCATTATCCAATATTGAGCTGCAAATAGATACTTCGAGAGAGTAATTAATTATATTGAAGACTGTTTGTGATAACATAAAATTTAAACTGCTAACATAAATACAGTACTAAGAATTATAGTTTTGCATTTGATAATTTCATTTTTTTATATATTTAGCGTACTTTTTTTGTATAAATTCATATGGAAACAAATGCTTTAGTTTTATATTGTAATGTTCAAGCTAACAATAATAATGATTATTTTAAGTATAATAATTTCTGAGTTATTTTCAGCTCCATCAGTGCGTTACAGAAACACGCACTGATGGAGCGGTAGATCAGTAAAAATAATTTTAGCAATTATTACACAATGACTTATTTTTTTAGTTTTTACATAGTTTTTAAGTATTACTTTGTATGTCTAGCTGTTCATCCATAAAATACTCAAAAAGTAAACATCGTAGAACATTCAAATTTTAGGATGATGTTCTTTATTATCTAAGGCATATACATGTAAATTTTATAAGTTTTTATGAAATATTGTGACCAAAAGGAAAATATAGTCGTTCGAGATAAGAATGTGATCATTTAAAATTTTAAAAGTATAGATTTAAAGATATTTTGTCACATAGGAATGATATTCTTTAAATGAACATATTTTATAAAATTTATTCTTATGTAACTATTTTTACTGATTGTCGGTCTGTCAGTCTCTAAAATATCGTGCATTTTTTAAATTTTAGAGGATGCTGTCTTATTATCCAAAATACGTACAGTCTATGACAGAAAGGTTTTGACATCAGCGGAAAAGGTTCGGCTTTCGTACAATACGCAAAAACTGATTGAGTCATTACTTCAGTTGTTGATCGTTGTAGGCGGTCTCCAAAGTGGGGTACGCGTACCCCAGGGAGTAATAGGGGGTACAGTGAAAACAATTTTTATATATTGTAGACTCTACAAGCTGCTAAATCACTGAGTCCAGCTGAAAGGCAAATGAATTTCACAGAGTTCGACTTCATATTTTCCCGTCAAAGTTAACTGCGTGGGAAGATTCACAGTAAAATGCGAGGGGCAATTTTTAGGAAACATAGAGCTCGCGTTACTAGGTAGTGTTAAGTACATTTTGAACAAATGACACAAAATTACACAAACATCATCTTTTATTCAACATTTTTTATACATAA